>VCHN02002181.1:0-18237 GCA_007115665.2 Sequoiadendron giganteum
ACCAGGTAAACAAAAAAAATTTCTAATTTCACTAATAAGATACAAGGAAATACAATTAAATGACAAAGTAAATAACTTTTCTTTTCATTCTAATTGAACATTTCATCATAAAGAAATAAAAGACACGATACATCATTGTTCTATTTTCCAAGTAAATAGCAGAGTACGCTTTCATGATTACTTTTCTTCAAAATAAAAAGCAAGGTAAGAATCTTACAAGTTTCAAACATAGCTCGGAAGCTTTTGAGCAAATAGGAATAAGACTGTCGAGGATCTTCCCTTTCAAACCTTGGTTCATCAGAAGTCTTAAGGTGGAGGGGAAACATCACTCAGGTGCTTTTCCACCAACTACGGACTTATATTGCGGTCCCCCGCACGTTTACTGTTAAGTAGACGGCCCTCCCTTCTTCGAGGAGATTGGTTGGGTAACCGGTTCTGTATGACCAACTGAGCATAGTGTGTAATCCTACATAACTAAATCCTTGTGTCCTCACAATCCCAATCTAGCATGTAACCTGGATTACTGTGAACTGACAGTGTAATTCGTCTCACAGTCTAAGTGGGCGTTAGGTATACTACACTACTTTGGCCAAAGCATTTCGGCAGTACTTATACTGACGGTCATCTATCACTTGCACTAAGTCAGGTTTGGTTTGACTTAAGGCTGCCTTATCCTACGCGTAGGTTGAGTCCTTCGGTGGGTAGTCAATCACCCTAGACTTCCTACTTCAACTATTTAAACAGGAAATGGAGTACAGTCAACAAGGGGTCCCTCTGGTACTTCCCAACATGGAAATCTTTATCCATGGAGTACGTAGCTTTCTCTAGTTAACCTATTTAACTCTAAAGCTTTAGACTACCTTGGTTCTGAATCCACCCTCGTCCTAGTATTAATAACTAATCCCCTTCCTTTACTTAAGGAATTCAAACAGTATTCAAGCAATACAAATTATAAGGTACTTTACTAAAAGTAAACAAATATTTCCCTTTCAAATTCATCTATGATTTCAAATGATTCGTTTCAACATGTTTTTAAGTTATTCCAATTCATCAAGTTCTCTAAGCTATTTCAAAAGCTTTTCTAAGGAAATTAAACTATTCCCCAATTTGACCAGCTCTTTAAGCTATCTCTTAAATTCAATAAGCCTTTTCTAAGGAATTAAACTATTCCCAATTCAGCAATTTCATAGAACATAGAGGTTTCTTATTATTTTTCCTTTCCTAAAGCAAGACATAATCAAGCAATCTAATCATACATTTTAAAATAAATAACAGAAAATCCATCAACATATATCTCATGCCTGATTTCCTTTTGCGTATGAGCTTGATCGGTAACTTCAATCCTTGCTCCACCGTCCTTCGCAGCCTTCTCTTAGCTTAAGCAAAAACTACTTTCAGGTAAATGCAAAAAGTGTTCTCAGCAATACTGTCTCAATTGCAAATGATTTTCACAAAATGGCAATGGCTTTCACAAAAATGGCAATGGCTTTCATAAAAATGGCAATGGCTTTCATAAAATGACAATGGCTTTTATTAAAATGGAATTTCAAAACATAGAAATACCACAGCACTGTATTTCGAATTTTCCAAGGCAAGGAGAGTGAAATGAAAAGATTGAGTGTCTTTCAACAATGAGTGAGAACCTATTTATAGGTTTCGAATTCTCATGTTTCCTACCTTGTAGGCATGAGAATTCGACACCTCTCATTTTGAAAATGTCAAAATCCGCAGTGGCAGTCACATAGCAAAAGAGTTGATGATTCAACATAATTTCTCAAGAATGTTTCAACATATCACATGCCAAATTCGTGGATCAACCACGTACAGGTTTAGTCACTGGGAAAAGCCCTCAAAAATGGCGAACTGAAAGAACAAATGGCGTTTGAATTTTGCTGCTGAAAACGTCAAGGGTTACGCACAGACAGTTCAGGCCTCCTTCCACCCACGCGTCCCAGACCGGTGGCGTTCAAGCATTCGCGACCAAGTCTAAGCTACGCGAGCTGGGCGCAGTTCAATCTCCATTGTTTTTCACTGTTTTCTGGTTCAAACAGTCGCGCGATTTCTTCCCATGAAGAAATCCGCGATTTTTCAGTTTATTCAACCATTAACTTTAAATCTTTAAAAAGTCTATAGTTCATACTTACATTTCCATAAATGATTTTTATAAATTTACATTGGTCTTTACAAAATTTCGAAATTCTTTTTTCTTTTAATATTTTCCAAGTATTTCAATATTTCGAATTTCCTTTGTATGGTTTGCAAAGTATTTACCAAGGACTATGAAAGTCTTATTACCTTTATTTCCAAAGGTAAATAAACTCAAATACCTTTATAAGATAAATGTAAATTCAAATGCCAAAGATTATAGTTTATATAAAATCTTTCCAAAGTTTTAGATATTTTAATATTCTCATTAAAATGTATTAATATATTTTGTATTATATTCAATACAATATTATTATAGTTTTTAACTTACCTTTCTTTTAATATATAAATATATCTATATAATATTCAAATATTATATTAGATATATTAATATATTATATTATTGATAAAACTATAATAACATCGATATTAAATATATTAATTAACTTACCCAGTTTACACTTAAATATATCTATACATGTTTATTTTCAAATCTCCAATTACGTGTATTATAGGCCAGTCAGAGCACCTCTAATAGACGTAATTGCATAAACACGTATTTATACATTTAACTGTAAATTCCAGGCATCAGTAACTTATCAGTTCACATTTCACATTCAAAGCTCACAGAACAGTAAGTCAGTCAATCAAGGAACACCACTCATAAAGCATGAAGAAGTAATCATAACTCCTAAGCCTAAGGATGACTTATCATGACAACTTAATCTGACTCAGTTCCTAAAATCCTTAGTGAAGTGTGTGTATGCTCATACGATCAACTTTACCGGTTAGCCGACCAAGTTCCTCTTTCTGAGTGATATTTCCCCTCCACCTGGAGGAATAGCTCCTGTTCCTGCATCCATGGCACAAAACCACGGCAGTCAAATGCTCACAATATTTGCAGTATATATAAATCAAATATATAAAACAAGACTAATTATTTTCCTCTATTCATTGTTTTATTCAAGAATAACATCAATCAAGAATACAGAATGAGCCAAACATGACATGTAAACAGGATTTCATATTGTCAACAAAATTCAATCACATTTATTCATTCAAAAAACCTTCCTTACAATCAGAATGCTCTAAGCATTACTAGAATAGTAACTATACAAATTCCGGGGTGTAACATACTCCCCCCCTTATGATTCATCGTCCTCGATGACCAAAGGTATTATTCAAAGCATAAAACTAAACAAAATCTTTATTGTTCAGCATTCTCAAAAACTTCAAGAATGTCAGGAAATCTTCTACGGATTTCCGTATAGTCCTCCCAAGTTGCTGAGTCTTCCGCATACTGGTCCCACTGAACCTTGCATTGTGAGACTTCACGGTTACGTAAGTGTAGCTTACGTATTTCCAGCACCTTGACGGGCTCGAGAGTTATTATTCCTGGATCCCTTACCTGTAAGGCAGTCCAATCAATAACATGATTATTTCCAGCAATATACTTTTTAAGGTAAGATACATGGAAGACATTATGCATTCTAGCAAGAGCGGGTGGCAAAGCGATTCGGTAAGCTACAGGGTTTACTTCTTCTAAGACTTCAAATGGTCCAACATAACGTGGAGCCAATTTAGAATTCTTTCCAAAGTTAATGGAACTTTTGTGAGGTTTCACTCTCAAAAGTACCTTGTCACCTATGACAAAACTTCGTGGCATTCTCTTAGCATCTGCATAACTTTTCTGTCGACTATTAGCCTCTGCTAACCTTTGCTTAATAATCTTAACTTGTTCTTCCATTTACGCTTCGCTTGTTTCTACCGCCGGCCGATAGCCGGGTTACTTGGAGCAGCTAGCTTCCGCTTGATGCTTCGTTATGAAGAAGCCGGTGATTATGCAGATTGGATCATTAGCACACATGCATCCGGTTGGGCCTTCAAGAAGAGCTACGGATAAATGACCTAGATTGTCATGTAAGACCATTAGCCTCGCCAGCATAACCGTTTAGAGATTTCACAATTCAGATGACCTTGCTCCATAGGTAGTCGGAAAGCTGACTGAAAACTAAACACAATGAATGTATTCTCCATCCAAAACAATCAAATCTTGACCTTCAAATGGAAAGGCGCCCCTGGGCTATAGGGGCGCAGATTTTCTCTAATTTCCATGTTTTCCACCCTTTTGTGCTTTGCAAACACTGTATCCGCTATTGAGGTAGACCATGTCGAAGTGCTGTGACTACTGAGGTGTGTGTATAACTATACTTCATCATTTTCACATGTACGGACATTGTAAAGTTGATTTGTACATTGATTGCACAAGTGTCTACTACGTTACATAATGAAAAAGTTTCCAGACTTGGAATATTTTAGCACTTTTTGCCAATCTGAAAATCCCCTTCGTCAAGAATTATCTTTTTCAGCATCTTTCTTCATGGAACGTTCTGCTTTGAGTTCCAGGTTTAGATTTTGATACCTAGTACTGGCCAACTGCCATTGATGACCTTAGAGGTCCTAACTTTTCTCCTGAAAACGTGAAAACTACCCACCAGGCTTAAACTGACTTTTAACTAAACCGGCTTCACCACTGTGATCGTGATGTGAAATAAGCCAATCAAAATTAATTTCAGCCAATTATGAAAAGTTCCTATTTTTTAGGGTTTTGACCTAAAAACGGGGTTCGAAAAACCCTAATTTTCAAAATTTCCAAATTTTGCTAGTATCTTCTTGGCATCACACTGACCAAAAGCCCATACTTGATTTGCCCAAAAACTACGTTTTGACCCCATTTTTACAAGGTTTAGATCATTTTAAGCAAAATGCCTTAATGAAGCAAAAAATTTGGTTTGGGTACAACAAGCTTCCAAAGGATAATCTAATGAAATGCACTATATGCCAAGAATGTGCACACAAGACTCGATGTGGGTGAGGTGCTAACATATGGCGGAGGAAACTGAATTATAACTGAAAGTAAATTACAAATGAATGCAAAGAGGTGGTGAACTAGCCATGAGAGATTTCCACGCTACCACTTAATTAGTGGGGGGAAAAAACATTACAATTCAAAACTAATTCATCCACTGGTGTAGGCATCCACTCAATAGTGGGAATTTGGCACTTTTCAGTGGGTGATAAATGAGAAATTAGTTTGTTATTTCTCCACACTGGCAGTAAACCATCCAGGGGTTACAAATATGTGAAAATTAACACTAAAATATGCAGCAAGTTAAATGACTGGAACAGTACTACTGTTTACAGTCTTACAATGAAAAACTACCGCAATTTTCAAGTGTTATTACAATCTTTACAAAGCACAATGAAATAGATGATCTCCCACTTGATAATCTCTCAATTATTGAAGATAGAAACCAAAATCAGAAATTGAAATAAGTTTGATATAAAATCTGCAAACTGAAATTCTGAACCAGCAATAAGTGAAATCTCTGAAATGATCAAAACTCTTACCACACTTTGCAAACTCCTACCAAATTGAAGGTTCTTCGATTCAATGATTAGGCGACCTTAGAACAAGCACTTTCCAAGCTTCAAACTTAGCAAATCACCCCAACTCGGATTCCAATGCATTTAATGCATAGTACGACCCTAGGAGAGGGTCGACCTCACTTCAAAAATCATCCTCTTCATTATAAAATCTGCCCTTGCACAAAAAGAGGCGCCTCAAGCATACCATTTGAAAGGACCAATACCCATGTGCAAATTAAAATCATACAAAGAGCTGTTTATGAAAATCTCCTTCAGCCAAACAATAACCAGCAACATAAAAACTAGAAATATCTCACTAAAACTCCACAGTAATGCTCAATATGTATTTCTGGATGAAGCACACTCTCAAACCACCATCTAGGGAACCATAGTTTCAAGCCCGAAGAATGGAGTAGAATTGCTAAGTTTCCCCTTAGCTAGGTTTTGAATTCAATCCAACAGCATTTATTATAGTTTTCCAAAAAATGAGAAATGAGTAAGCAAAGGCCTGCTTTTATAGAACTTGAAATGACTCTTCAACTTCCAACTTTTCCCTCCAAAAGGGATGCCCCATTTTACTTTTGAAATATTTTAATTTTTAAAACTTTTAATTCACCTTCTTTGGGCGTCCAAGTCTTGAGGAGACATTATAAACATTAAAATATTTAATCTCCTCTTAATGTGGCGTCCACCCTTCATGACCACATTTAAAAACAACATTAAGTCATTAATGCTATGCCAAGGGGGCCAATATGGAAATAAAACATTAATGACTTAGAATAAATCATTTCACCAAAATGATCCTTAAAATGTGAAAGTCAATTATACTCCAAATTGCACTGCCCAAAATGGAAACTGAGCTGACTACTGGTGCTACTGCCCAAGATGGCACTGCCATAAATAGAGCTTACTAAAAATAGTAAACTCTGGAAAGTTTCCCAATGCCTTTGCATGTCATACCACTACGA
Source organism: Sequoiadendron giganteum (assembly GCA_007115665.2). Taxonomy (NCBI): domain Eukaryota; kingdom Viridiplantae; phylum Streptophyta; class Pinopsida; order Cupressales; family Cupressaceae; genus Sequoiadendron; species Sequoiadendron giganteum. The sequence continues at coordinate 6,543 of VCHN02002181.1, forward strand.
AGCTCTCTGAAAACCCAGAAAGAATCTGCAATCCAAATCTCGAAACTCCAATGTGCTGGCTAAGAATAGCAAATTCCGGAAAAGGTTGCTACATGGAGATGCATGTCACACCATTCTAAAGCTCTCCAAAAACCTAGAAAACTCCACCAGACATGCATCAGAAACTCATACATGCAAACCTTCAAAAATGCTTCAGAACCCCTATAAAATAGGAAACCCTAATTTTACCTTTGTCAAGCCTACGAGCTTCCGGAAATAGGCTATCAGTCACTGAAGGATGTATAGCTAAAATGGGGACATTACATAAACCTTGAAGAATCAATTGCTACCAATTTCTTGAATGCTCAATAACCTTCTTCAATGGCACTCTCCTTCAAACCTTTGCTTCAAAAATGAGAAGATAAGAGAAGGCAAGCACTTTAATAGAGATAGGAGGCTGGTTTTCTTGTTTTGAACTTACTCCCTCCTCACTCGTAGGTGCAGATTTTGACCTCCAAGAGTAACTTCCTTTATATTTTCATGTGGACAATTATGCATAATTTTTTGACTATTTTTGATCTCAGAATATGACATTCTCTCCCTTGGCGTGTTTTGAATCACTTGTGCACTCATTTCCAACTTGAAATAATCAAAAAGTGCATTTCCCTTGTCTAGTTGTGCTTTGCAAGCCTTGATGACCATTTCCCTGCCATAGGACACCTTTGTCATTCCTTCATCATCCAAATTTTTGTGTTCACATTGCTTGATATGCTAGACAACTCCTTTTGTTGGCCCTTCAAAGGTGTTTAGCTAAAAAGGGCGACAACAACATTGACAACCATTGTGATTAAGCAATCAAGTAAGACCTAGAAATGAGAAACAACAAATTTTTGGTTTAAAAGACTCTATACAAACAAATTCATATTGGTACAACAATATCCAATAGCATGTATATTAGCAAAGACAAAATTGAAAGTACTCCAAGCATTTAATTTTTTTTTGGATTGATATGTTTTCATCATGGGATATTATGATGCCTTTGCATTTATTTTTGAGAGAAAATCTGATAAATTTGGATTATAAGGAATGAGGCATGGTTACTAGTATGTTCCTTTTAATATCTCTTCTAGCATCTCTAACACATTGCATACATTATCTTTTTGATAAGTCACCTCTTATTCTTAGGATCAAAATGTAATTCTCAAAGGCATCAATTAGCTAACCTTCAAAAAGAACAATTTGCATTACTTGCCTCTACAAAATGCCTCCTGCACATCATTAGTTACCTCCTTAACTCCTAGGCACCGTGATAACTAATAAAAGAAAATGAAATTCTAATTAGAGAGATTGTTTCATTGAAATAGGAGAGAATGAAAAAAGAGTGAGGATTCAGTAAACAAACCATGTTGCTGCCTAGTTCATTGGGAATCCATCCTTATTTAATATGCTAACCTTCTTTCATCATTACCCACTCATTGTTTAAGGCATTAATTTGGCAATTGTATTGAGTTCGATCTATATGGATCATTTTGAAATTGAAGCTTAAAATTTTAAATGATCCCTTTTTATATTTTCATAGATAAGGGGTCATAGAAAAAGGTTTAGACTATGGTGGGTGGTGTTAGGGAAGGGCATAGAATATCCTTCTTTGTTAGCATCTTTTGTCCATTGCTTTCCTTTTCCTTCTACCTATCAAAGGTTTGCCTTCATTAGGCCCCGATTCTATCATCAAGTTTGTGAGGTCACCTGGTTTATTTTCCATAATGAACAAATGAAATTTTTGGGAATCTAAAAGCCAGTTGATACTCTTGAACTGCCAATATGGTACTCAAGAATTTTCCTTGCTTTGATAATGATTAGTAAACTGCCTTTGGTTTCTACTTCACTTAAGTTCCTTTTCAAGCCTTAAATAATACCTTGGGTTCGAGATCTTGTTTCTGCCTTGTAGTTTGCAACTTTCAGGATATTTAGTGTATAGTTCGCAAACTTGAACTCAAAGAGTACTTGGCAAGTGAAAAAAAATTGACTCAGAGAGTACTCGACAAAACCCAACACCTTAAAAAACACAATTTTTTTGAAAAGATATAAACTTTATGCAAAATATAGCTACAAAATGAATCAAATGAGTTTGGTGGGGGTTTGGGGGAAACACCCCCAAGGGGGTGCAAGGGTTGGGGGTAGTGCGCCCAATGGGGTTGAAGGGAAGCGCCCCTCATGGGGGTTTGGGGGCAACGCCCCCAGTGGGGTTGATGGGCAGCGCCCGTCGTGAGGGTTTGGGGGCAAGGTCTTTGAAACCACACAAAGCTTCATCCTACACATCATTTTCACAATTTTATCAATTAAGGGAGAAATTAGGTATTTGACACATTTTTGTTAAAATTCTTTGCTCCCCAACTGCTGTGTGAGGAAGTGTGAGGGGCGTTCATGCATTTATAGGGAAAAATCATGAATTTTTTGATTATTTTTTTCGCCTTTTTTCTTCATTTTTTTTGTGTTCGGCATTTTTATGGATATGGTGTTTTTTATTTTGCCGAAATCATGTTTTTGTTGCGTTTTCACCATTTCACGACTTTGGGAGTGTTCGAGGGTTTCCTAAGAGTACTTAGTGAGTTTACAGAGAGTAATCGGTGATATTTTTAGGGTTTTTGCAAGTTTTTTAGTTGTGAGTTTATCCACGAGTTACTCGCATGACCTAAAATCTGGCGAGTACTCTGCAACTCAGCGAGTACTTACCGGTTTTTCTATCCATGATTTAGTGTATAAGCTTTGGTCATATTGCATTTATCATATTGAATGATTCCTCCACCCCTTGCACATCTGGGGTTTATCGTTTGAGGACTAATAATATTTAGTTTGACATGTTCCAATAAAATTAAATAAATTTGGTTTGACCCATACTAGCTTTGGGGGCAACCATATTGCCTCTTTCCATTCTTGCATCTTGTCATTTTACTGGAAGAACTCTTAGAAAGGTATCAATGTCTTGCCAAACAACAAAAAATAGCTAGTTTTGCATCCACTAATAATTGTTTACTACTCTATTTGATAAATTAAATACATGAATTAATAATAGAGATGACGATGCATACCAAATACATGAGTAAAATATATCTTTATTCGCACATGAAACTATTACAAAAGAAGACCAAAGATGGTCAGCCAATAATAACATAACCCTCAATCAATTGACATTTATAACTTCCTGAAGCCGACAACCAATTAATATAGACAATTAATACATAGTCGGATAACCAAATTTATCAAACCATAATAGTAGACATTGTACACAGACTACATCATTCCCCTCAAAATGAAAAAGTTGTCTTCTGGATGACAAGTAAACATCAAGTAACATTAGGGAAGACTTGCCAAACTGATGACAATGACTTGTAGACAAACTTGGAAGTGTACTTTGCAAACTTGGATTTGGAGTGTACTTGGCAATTCAAATGAGTGCAATGGGGGTTTGGGGGCGACATCCCCAACTGGGTCAAGGGACAACGCACCCTTGCCCGTTGCAAGGGTTTGGGGGTAGTGCCCCCAATGGGGTTGAGAGGAAGCCCAATTTAAGACCTTCAAAACAACACAAAACTCCATGGTGCACATCATTTTCATGATTTTTTAAGAGGCTCCAAACAATACTAACAAAGCTAGAAAATAGAGATTTCACAATGTTTAATCGATGTATGATGTCAACTAGGGAAGGAAGTTGTATGATGGTTGATTGTCGTGCGATGGGGAATTGTGTTCGCTTGACGATGCAACCAAGTCGTTGTACGATGCAGACTAAATGTCTCCTAAATGGTCGTACGGTGAGGAGATGATGCCGTATGATGTGAAGATGTTGATGTTGTATGATGATAAGGGATACCCAACGTTGTATGATGAAAAGAGATGCTTGACGCTGTACACTTTGCTTCTCATCTTGTTGGATGTTGGAAATGGAATGACGTATGATGATGCGGTGCCTCTGCCAGGGATGTCGTACACTTGGCCAAAGACACATACAATGCTGAACTTGTAGCTCCGCACTATGCATGATTTATGACATTGTACTTTGCAATTAAAATGTTGCACACTTGACCCTTGAAGATGTACGGTATGCTAGGGACATATGATGGGAAACTGGGGGAGTCGTATGCTGAGGAAAGTTGTTGACCACACCGTCGACTGTACAATGAAGACAATTGCAGGTCGTATGGTGAATTGAATTGCCGTTCGTATGATGAAACTAATTGCTGGCCATACGGTGAGGAGATTGATAGGCCATACGTTACACACTAGCTAGGGACGTGGTTTGAAGGAATACCGTATGATGAGCAAAGCAGACTGCTATACACAATGAATTCGATGTGTGCCGCACATTGAGTAAATTTGATGTGTGTTGTACGTTGAGGGAAATTAATGTGTGCCGTACGCTATACTCCTTCCTCCATTGTACGATACCTTCAACAATGAAAAAGCCCCATTGTCGTACCGTGATGTTTTCTCTCCTCGATCATACATTAAAGAGTGCTTGTGTAGGTCGTACGATGTGATGAATATGCTCTTTGGACTGTACAATATGAATTGTAATTTCCATCGCCAAGTGCAACTTCCCTTTATACCTTCATACACTTTGATGATCATATGATAGTACTTTATGGGTGTTCTGTACTTTTAATTTTTTGCTTTTTTCTTTTACTTCCTTCATGACTTTCTAATTTCCTTTTTTTGCCTCTTGATTGTATGATGTAGGCTGGCAACCATACACTACATATCAAGGGAAAAGCCAACCATATGACATAATTCTTTTGTTGCCATGCAAATGAGTTCTTTTCTTGCCATACAATATGTTCAGACCTTTTAATTCAAGCGAGCTTTATAGTTGACCTTTTAAATGTACTTAAAGGCGTACTGTCAGTAAGTTTGCATTATTTTGCAAAGTTAGATACTTCTGCAATTGTCGTCTTTTAAAAAACATGGACTGTGTTTGGCACACATAAACTATCCAACTTTTCAAAATCATTTTTCATCGGTTGCTCTTCATTGAATGTTGTGGCTTTGAGAAAATTACAAGCCAACGAAAATACCTCATAGTCCTTCATTTGCTAGTGAAATAGGCCATGGAGAGAATGTGTTTCATCCTTTGAGCATGACTCTAATTCTAGAATCCCTTCGTCATTCGGTTCTAATAGACCTCGATCATGCTTCTGTATCCATTCTTTGTCGAAGTCGCAATTTGACGATTCAGAGGAAGCTACTTCCTCACTTACTGCTTGGTTCTTTAAATCAATTACATATTTCCGAACCTTGTTCTCAATGGCGATTGCATTCTTTTTCCAGTTGTGATTGGCTTTGGCTACTACAAGCTAACCCCGACCTAACAATGCGTCGTACGCTTTCTTCCTTAATGAAATGACCACAACGTTTAACAGAAATGCTTGAGTTCCAATAATTACCTTTTGTCCCATTAAAACTACAAGTACTTTAATACCTTGTTGATCGACACCCACCGGTTGGAAAGTTGGCAGCCAAATGGTCAGCTTGCCCAAACTTTTCCAAGTGTCTTCCAGAAGTATGCTCACACCAGACTCGCCATCAACAATTGTATTGGTGAGATTCTTTCCAAGGATCTCCACAATCACCACCGTTGGTTTCTTTGTCGTGCTAATTGTTAGTAACATTGGATCAGTTATTGGCTCTTCATTCTCTCGTGATTCCAATTGGGCCGTAGCATGCACCGCCTAATCCTCCCTCCATAGAATAGCATTTCAAAGTTCAGGAATACTTTGTAATAAATCCACTACTTTAACTGGTACAGTAGCTTGAAATACTTGCAGTGCAATATTTTTCTCGGATTTTAATCGATTTGTTATTGTACTTGCACTTGCATTTGAGTGGCATCGTTCGTTGTCCATAGCTTTCTCCACTTCAGCCCTTGCTTCACGAAGTCTTTCTTTTTCTATACGTGGGTCTGTGTACACAACCTTGTTTGCTTGGGCATGAGTAATGGCCAATACTTCATTATGCCTTACGTCAATCATGTTGACGCTAGCCTTTTGCTTTGGACTTTTGGTGTCTTCGTGGTTTCCAAGTCCACACCTTTTGCACAATATTTGCACTTTGTCTTGCTTGTTCTGGTAGTCTCTCGCAAAGTGTCCCCATTCGCTACATTGTCGGCATTGTATGATAGGGCATCCTTTGTGATCATATTGTATTTGGCTTCGTCCTCCTTTTTGATTTCGATAATCACCTGGAGATGCTTTAGGTGGCTTTGATGGAGTGGACTCCTCTCCCTGCATAAAGAGTACTTGTGCACTCCTGGTCTTCGAATTGTATGGGCACTCCTTTATTGAATGACACATAACTTGGCAAATCTCACAAACATCTTTTTAGGACAATAACCTTTTGTGTTGCCCTCAATTTGGCACTCAGTACACCATAGTTCGTGAGTTTCTTTGTTGGTTTCGTTCTCCACCTTCAATTCTTTCATCATTCGAAGCATGTCCCTTCGTAGTGCATGTACGGTTCCTAATTCATCGTCACTATTGTCATCCAAACTTCCATCTTCCTCTTTTTTTCTTTTACTGTGTGAGGACATTTTATCTTCACTTTCTATGTCCATCCCTCAATTGTAAACGTTAGCATAGGACGAGGGGTACAAATTTCATTATTTTCCTTAATGAAGGGATTAACCCTTTGATAAACCACATCTTCTTCAATCCATTTGCTGGCTTGTTTTCCAACTTCACCAACAGTTCTTTGAGCCTACAATTGTAAGCTCGTACGTTTTCATGCTTTCCTTGTTTGGTGTTGTAGATCTTTGCTACAATTTCGTTATTATCTCTCAGGAAATGCCCTCAACCAATAGGTTTTGTCATCTTGGCCATTTGCTACCTAGATTGTCTCGCATGTCTTGCAATGTCTCACAGGATCCTTTGACTCTTTCCCTGTGAATTTTTGAAGTTTCTACCTTTCTACATTTGGACTTGCTGGGGGAGTCACCATCTTGCTTCCCGGTTGTGCCGTTTGTGACTATAACCTGATTGGAGAGGCTTGATTTGTATGTTCTGGTGCTTTCTTTGCACTCACAGACACGTCAAAATCTTTCACTTGTCCCTCTTCAGCGTTTGTCACTCTCGGGTTTCCTTCGGGGTCCTTTCTATGCTCCGTTCATCTTGGCATTATCAACTCCGGTCTTCCAATATTTGATTTCTCCATATCAAGTCTTCAATCTGGCTTATGGTGTTTTCGTACATCTCTATTAGACCATCGGTAGGTTGTCCCTCGCCTTCCCCTTCGTTTGACATTGATGGTACAGATGGTTTTCTCACTTGATCGGCGAGGTCAATGTACGCTTCCTCGAGGAGCGGTAGATGTAATGCTATTTATTCCCACTCACCCTTCATGTACTAATCCTTCGTGTGTTCTCTTGTTGTGAAAGTTTTCCGTTCTTCCCAAGTATGGCTTCTGCTTACGCTTCGACTTTTACTCTTGGGTGGACTTGGGCTTTCGGTCATGAACCCTTCGCTTTCTTCAACTTCATCCTTCAATCGTCTCCTTTGTTCTCTTTGTTCGATGATCCTCAAAGATTGCTTGATCTCTTGATCTTGACCACGTTGTGGTCTCATCCCGCCTTTATTGGGGTCTAAGGGCATGAATCTCTCAAATCTGACCTGATTTCTTTAAGGCAATGATGCCAAATTTTTATTGCTCTATCTGATAAATTAAATATATGAATTAATAATAGAGATGATGATGCATACTAGATACATGAGTAAAATATGTCTTTATTTGCAGATGAAATTATTACAGAAGAAGACCAAAGATGGTCAGCCAAGGATCAAAGTCGATCCGACTAGATCATTCTACTCTCCTTGATGATACACAATGTATTTAAAGGACCTGATGGTTGCCAAGAACAATACAACCATCAACCAACCGACACTTGTAACTACCCGAAGCTGACAACCAATTAATACATAGTCGGATAACCAATTTTATCAAAACATAATAATGAACATTGTACACCGGCTACAATAATACATACTATATTAGCTAGTGACTATGATGAGATAACTGCTTTTCTTCCTTAAAATTCTTGGGTAGTGATTGTATATGACCTGGATATGACATTTTCTTATGTGTGCCATGTTTGAATATGACACAAATAATTTGGTGTATCAGATACATATCCATGAATTTCCTATATCCAGATATGCATTAGATAAAACAGGGATTTCTCTGCAAGGTCTAAGACTTTCATTGTGTAGCCGTGTCTATCTTTAAAATGACAGATAGTAAAGTATCCCAAACTACAATTCCATCACATATCTCTTGAACTTGGTTTGATGTTTATTAAATATAATTTTAAGAGATTTCACCAGGAATGATTTTATCATTGGATTGGAGAGATCTGATACATCAATAACAGCCAATGCTAAATGCAACCAGTTTATAGAAGATATCAAATCTCCAACAGGAATCAGTCCTTACAAACTAATTTGGAAACGTAACTGCAGTTAATCAGAGATTAGACCAATAAAATTAGCTTATTTAATCGCCAGTTGTGTCGTATAGGTGGTAAAAATTTACTTTCTAAGATAATGATGATTTTTTTCTGTATCTCTTAATATTCTCAGTCAATTCTGCTGCCAAAATCATGAATGAGTTTGTAGAGATGTGAATTTTGTTGATTCTCTCTTATTTGTTCTCTAGAATGTGCTTTTTAAATCTCTTTCTGTAGTTGTAAGGTTTTGATTGCTTGTTTCTTTTGGATTAGCTTCTTATGGTTATAAACATTACTTTGTTTTCTTTAATCAGTTGACTAGATTTTCTTTAAAGATTCTCTTACTGCATTTCATTTTCCTTGGTTTTAATTTTTCTGCTCAAACTTGTTGATATGCTATTTATACTTGCTGTAAGTTGTGAAAATGGTGTAATTACTCAGGTGTCAGAAGTATTTCATGGATCAAGTTTCCAAATTTTTGCTGATACCCTGGCATCTGGTGGAGTTATTAAGGCTTTGGCAGTGCCTTCTGGATCAAGCAAATATTCAAACATGAATCTGAAGAAGGGAGATATTTATAGGGAAGCGGTTAAGTCTGGAGCCAAAGGTTTACCTTTTCTCAAGGTTATTGACAACGGTATGTCCATCAGTGCTTGATTTCTCAGTTCACTCAATAATTAGCACATCTATATTCATTTGTTGAAAAGTATGTAGAATCTTTATGAAGCTTGTGATAACAAATACTACTTAACATGGAAATAGAATTCTAAGTGGTATCATCTATATATGATAACCATCATGCTATTGTTCTTCTGTATTAAATGATAATTGAATGCCTGGAAAACCTTGTTAGGTCAGCTTGAAGGAATTGCAGCTTTGACATCAAGTTTGGAAAATGGAAAAAAGGAGGAATTTCTTAATCTGTGTGCTGCAAAACCAGGAGATTTGATTCTTTTTGCATTAGGCCATCCTTCAACTGTGAATAAAACGCTTGGTCACCTGAGAACATTCATTGCTCATGATTTAGGACTTATTGACAATGTGAGTGAATATATTCTCTGACGTTATTCATTATATTCAAAATTTCAAATGATTTTTGGTTGATTAAAGTTTCATAACTCTGATTGTATAGAACATGTCTTGCAATATAAAGGTACACTCTCATATAACTTGATTGCATAGACTTAATTGAAAATTCTGACTGTTTTGTTTTCCTATCGAACCTCTTCTTTCCTGCAGTATTTTTGTTATTTTATTTGGCAAGATAATTATAGGATTGTTTGAGAGAGCCAATTCTATGTCTGTTGCTTACTGTGTAGTTGTTTCCTTTTCTCTTTGCTTTTAACGTCTGATCATTTGTTTTCTGATTTCTGTTTTGTAGTCTGCACATTCAATTTTGTGGGTGACAGATTTTCCCATGTTTGAGTGGAATGATTCTGAGCAGAGGTTTGAGGTGAGTATTACAAACTTGGATTGGTATGTTCATTTTACATGCTGATGAATTTTTTAAGCATTTTAGGGCATTATTTTGAAGTAGCTAGCATACAACTATATTTCCAGTGAGATAGGCAAAGGAGTTGGCAAGGGCTTTGCAAATTACTGAACATTACTACCGAATTCTTCATCCCATTTTGCAGACAATATTGCTTTTGTATTGTTGCCCTGGTTTCTTTAATTTTTGTATGGATCAGTTCAATTGCTATGGAGTAGCCACAAACAGAAAATTGTAGCCACTATTATTTGCTTCCTTGGAACAAAAGTTGATTCAATTACAATTATAAAGTTGGAAAAGAAAGGTTTTAGGTGGGTCTTTTCATCAAGTCAAGAGTCATGTCACAGTCTACTATATTGTTTCTGTTGTCTTTCTTCTGTATATTTGCAGGGTCAATGAAAACAAGCTTTCAAATGCATTCATCAAAGCAATGAATGGGGTTCGAATGGTGAAGATGTTTTGAAGATAGGTTGAGGCATTACATGCATCATGGTTAAGAGAAGTGCGCTGGAAGGGAAGAAAAAAATTCGTGTTCCGAAAAATTTGCAGACTGTGAAGAGGTGTGTGACAGTCAATGTGAGGTCAGATTTTTGAGCTACAAATCGCTGGGGCATACTTGGGCTCTTGCCCTACAATAGACAAGACACATGTTTAAGAGAAAATGTAATGTCCCCTTTTCCGGAATGGACACAATTTTCACACTTAGGGATTTTTGCTGGACAAATGGAGCTTGGAAAATAATTTTCCACAATTTAATATTATTTTTGGAGGGATCAAAATAATTTAATTATTTTTGCCAAAGGAGGGCAGCTCATTTGGAGGTTAAAAGAGGTCCAAAATGAAATAAAATAATATTATTTTAAATCTTTGAGTGGGGGCTCCAAAAAGGACAATAAAACATATTTAATTTGAATATTTAAATTAAGTTTGGGCACCTAACTTGTCTTGAGGGGGTCGGCCCTCTTGAAGAATAAAAAACAATAAAAAAAGAAAAAGAAAAAGAAAATAAGCCTAGGTCGGCCAGCTTGTGAGGACAAGGAAAAACAAGTATAAATAGAAGGTCCTTGAGGCATTTCAAATCATCATTCAGCATAATATCTTATTCCTTTTGGTCTGCAATTTATTTGCATCATATTCCAAGGATGAAAATCCTTGAGGATATAAGGTGAATTGGACGAAAACCTAATTCATCTTGAGAAGGCTTCATAACGGAGGTCTACTTGCACTTCATTGGAGATATTCGTGGAACGGAAGAGCAGATTGCAAATCAGATTTTAGATCAGACTTGGGACAGCAAATTTGTGGTGTTTGTGCTACATTGAAGCTAGGGTTTTGGCCCTAGGTTGGAGCACCATATTATAGGAGAAGGGCTACTTGCATGGGAGGGCGAATTTGGGCATTTTGAGGAGTTCTAGGGTTTGACTTTTGCATCAGATTGGAGCAGACCTGTTTGCCATCTTGGAGCAGCCTTAGATCATCACCATTGAGCAACATTTAACATCTTTTGGAGCAGACTTGTGCACCACCCTTGGTGGATCCATTACTAGGCATTTTGGTGTATTTCCTAGCATTAGGTTAGCCCTATATGGATCACTGCATTTTTGGATGGCAAATTGGTTCTTGGAGGCCACTTTTTCATTGATTAGGGTTCCAAATCCCTAAACCCTAGCAGCAGACTTAGCGCCATCTTTTCGGAGGTTTGAGGAGCATCAGTTAATCAATCTTTGGTATGT
>VCHN02003647.1:0-13672 GCA_007115665.2 Sequoiadendron giganteum
TGATTCCCTTTGGTGGAGGCATGTCTATGATTGCTTTTACTTTTGCTGGGTTGACCTTTATGCCTCTTTGTGAAACTATGTAGCCTAACAGCTTGCCGGAAGTAACTCAAAGACACATTTCTTTGGGTTCAAACGAACCTTGTATTCTTTTAGGCATTTAAAAATTTTATCCAGGACCCTGAGATGATCTTTCCTTGTCAATGATTTGGCCAAAAGGTCATCCACATAATCCTCCATGAGGATATGCATCATGTCATGAAATATTGTTGTCATGGCTCTTTGGTAAGTGGCACCTACATTCTTTAAGCCAAAAGGCATGACGTTCCAATAGTATGTTCCCCATGGGCAAGTAAATGCCATTTTATGTTGATCTTCTGTTGCAATTCAGATTTGATTATACCCTGAGAAACCATCCATGAGGGATAGTATCTCATACCCGACTGTGAGATCAACAATCATATCTATGTTTGGCAGGGGGAAGTCATCCTTTGGATAGGCTTTGTTCAAATCTCTAAAATCCTTGCAAATACAGATTTGTCCATTCGGCTTGGTAACAGGAACAATGTTTGATATCCAATCCACATAATCAATTGACCTTATGAATTCAACATCTAGCAACTTTTTTAGTTCTGCTTTGACAAGTAGTGCAATTTGTGGGTGCATTTTGTGCAACTTTTGTTTGACCGGCTTGATTCTTGGAATAAGCGGAAGATGACGCAGAACCAATTCAGGATCAAGGCCTGGCATGTCAGCATATGACTATGCAAAGTTAACTTTTCTTTCTGTGAAGAATTGTTTGAATTCAGGTTTGTCTTCATTTGACAATGATGCAGCCAAGAGAATTATTTTGGGATTCTCTGGTGTGTCTATGTTAACTTCCACTGTATCTTCAATAAGCATAGCCGATTTTTACTGTATTATGGGAAGAAAGTCCAATCCTCCATCCTTAGGCGCCTCAGAGAGGTTTTCACCTTCGGATACGTCCTTTGTTTTTACTATTTTATTGTCAGAAGGTGCCTTGCGGTTTTCACCTAAAGACGTTTCTCTTTTTGTCTTATTCACTATATTTTTGTGACTAGAGGATTGCACAGTCTCCCCGAAGTAAGTTGTATAATCTAGGTTAATAGAAAACCCCGTTTTGTGATCTCCACATGGTATGCCTTCTCCGAGTCCCAAGAATTCTGCTATGGCTTCATCATTTTGAAACATGTCCATTACTGGTGGCTCTTGTTGGTCCTAGTCGATCAATTGTGGATACACAAGTGAAATCCCATTGTCGGTGTTGGTGAAGGATGGGGAAGATGTGGAGAGTGTGGCAACTGAAGCCTCAAGTGTGAAGGAAAAGTTGCCTGTTTCCACTTCCGTGTTTGATGCAATGGAAGGTCCATATTCTAAGTCAGATGAATCAAATTCAAAGTCATAATATGGGATGAAATTATCAGCATTGTGACTAGCGGTTGTAGTTTCGGAGGTGGGGACAGTAGGTTCAAGTATGCTAGGCTCATGGGTGGGTTTAGGAATGAGGGGGGATGATGTCGGTGATGTTGACGACACCTTGTGTTCTTTTGGGTTCCAAGGAATACTTTCCCATGCTTTCTTTTTAGAATGTCGGTCAATGGGGTGGGTGATAAATTTCTGTCGGAATCTTTCTTCAAAGGAAATTTGGCCAGGTTCCAGGAATAGTTCGTCAATATCATAGTCTACTAGAGTTTTGTCAAATCCCTATTCCCATTCATTGGAGTCGGTTTCGGTAAGGGGTTCTTCACATGTCTCAACATTTTCAGTAATCGTTATGTCCTTACTTGAAAATTCATAGGTACTCTGATTGTCAGTTTCGAGTTGTCCAAACCCTAGCCCCATGTATCTCGGTCTTGCCTTTATTATAATAGTCTCTCTCTTTCGTTTTCCAAGACCACTTGTGCCATCGACACCTAGGGATTTGCATATTTCATAGCCTTTTCCATAGAGATGTACTAGTAAGGGAGGCAACTCTTCTGGGTCTCTGTAGATCTAGTTAGCTATGTCGTCGATGACTTCATTACCCACACCGCCCAATAGTGTGAAAACACTTTTTGGTGGGACATTGAAAGTTGTTTTGGGCTCAATTGCAAAACATGGTCTACCATAGACTTTTGGTGGCTTAGGTATTGTGGTGATACAATAAGCTGTATTCAACTTGAACTCTCCATAGCCAAGGTCTTGGATCTGTAGGTCTTTACTTGGGATGGAGGCCGAGGAAGATGGTATGGTAGAAGTTAATGGAATGGATGATTTTGTGAGTGTGGATGGGTCAATATATTTGGATGAAGTGGAAGTGGAGGCCTCCTGATTGATGGGTACTTGATGTTCAGCGGTGGCTCGCAGATTTGTGCAGTATTGAAACGGATCAGGATCTCCTGGGATAGTGATCTCGGTACCATCAAAAGGGAATTTTAGGCATTGGTGGTATGTGGATGGAATGGCCTTTAGAGCATGAATCCAAGGTCGACCAAGTAAGATGTTGTAGTGTATATCACGATCCAGGACTTGGCATGTTGTGTCTATGATAACTGGTCCCACCCGGAGTGGAAATGTAATGACGCCTTTAGAAGCGCGTTCTTCATCATCATATGCCTTAATGATGATGCTCTTGCTAGCATCTACACATGCATCAGAGAAACCAAGAGCTTTAACCAATTTTAGAGAGCAGATGTTCAATCCTGCTCCGCCATCTACTAGGACTCGTCTAACCTTATGCTTGTGGACAAAAACCTCAATATGAAGGGCATCATTATGAGATGGTTTGGGTGAGGAATAGTCACTATCCGAAAAGGTGATGTGATGAGGCGAATTTAGGTATCTGACCATAGTCTCAAAGTGGTTGACATCAATGTTGGTTGGGATGGATGACTCTTGCAAGACCTTATCTAGGATGGCCTTATGTGTGGGTGAGATACGGAGCAATTCGAGAATGGATATTTGAGCAGGTGTTTTATTCAATTGCTCAATAATGTTGAACTATGGTTTAGGGGTTGACTGTTTTGCAGATGGACCAGGTATGGTGATTTTCGATTCACGTGCAGAAGGACCTGGGATAGTGACTTTGCCTTTGCGGGTGGTGACATTGCATTCTGGGGCCTTTTTAATGGTGATGGTATTAACACATTCATCTTCATCAGCAGCACGAAGATTGTTAATAATGGTACCATCGGGATAATTGTAGGTAGAATGACCATTAGTGTAGGCGGGACGGATGCAGTTGGCTTGATGATTGGTATTCGTTGTGCCAGATGAGGAAGCTTTACCATGATCCTGCAATGGGTTTTTATGTATAGTGTGATCCGCATTAGATGTGAAGGATTGACCACCTAGCTCGATGGTGTGGTTCTCAATGAGGTCTTGCACTAGATTTCGCAATTGACGGCAAGAGGATGTTTTGTGCCCTTTGGCAAGATGGAAATCACAAAATGCGTTATCATCCCACCATGCTGGCTTGAATTGACCAGGGTTATATGGTTTAGGGTCTTCTAATGTTATGACACCATTTTGAAGGAGTTTCTTCAAGACAACTTCAATAGGCTCACCCAAAGGAGTGTATGTATGCTTTGGGAATTGTCGTGGTTGGTGCAACTGCCTTTGATTAGTTTGAGTAGGATTGCTTTAGATAGCATTTGCAGTTGGTGTTGGTGTAGTCATAGGTGTGTTTTGATGTTGTACTCCTTGGATGGTGAGTACGTGACCTATTGTATTGATGGTTTTGGCATCAACCACGCCATCATTAGTGATATGCTTGTTCTTAACCCAGTATTTGGTTTTGTCATTTGAGCTACTTGGGTTATTGTTTGAAGTGGCGTTGATGGTTTTTCCACCATATTTTAACTCGCCTTTAGCGATTAAGGATTTTTCAAGTTGGACACCTTTTTCCACAAGATCAACAAAAGTGGTGCAACAATGGACTTGTAATCCATACCTTAGAGGTCCAAGGAGAGTTTGTACAAACATGGTTACTTTCTCCTTTTCAGGTATTTCTACCAGACACCGACTTGCGAAGGTTCTCCATCTTTGAAAGAATGGAATGAAAGTCTCTCCTGCATCCTCTTGGGTAAGTCTACATAAGGAGGCAATGTCAATGTTAGTGTCAATGTTGTAGGCATAGTTCTCCACAAACTTGTTTGCCAATTCATGCCATGTTTTTATTCCCTTAGGCAGTAGTGAGAACCATTCTAGTGCATGACCTGCGAGACTTCTTGAAAAGAGTCTCATGAGATAGGTTTGTTCATAAGCTATGTCCATGCAACTGGTGATGAATTCTCTTATGTGTTCAATGGGATTTGTCTTGCCTTTGTACTTAGGGAAATGAGTTACTATATACCCATGAGGAAATGGTGGCATGTACAAGGTGGTGTCAAATGGATAAGGACACAAGTCATGTGACATGTATGACTTTTTATTGGTTTGTTGCAATGTCTCCACTTGTGTTTGAAGAGCAGCAAGTTGGAGTGTGAGTGCTTCCACAATGGGGTTGTTGGTAGCATCACACATGTTTGTGAGAGGTATGGATCGGTTGCCCACTTGTTGTGATGAGATGTTTTAGTTTTGAATGTGTTGTTGGTGAGCAAAGTGAGTGTTTTGATTTTGCGGTTGTTGGAAATGAATGTGTTGATGGGGATTATGTTGTTGTGTATGCACTTGTGTAGCATATGTGGGGACTTGAGATCCTGCCATGTTGGATTGCATTTGTGGGCCTTGCTGATGTTGATGTCCAAATGGAATAAAAGATTGGGTGCCTTGATTGCCTTGACCAAATAAGAAATTTTGGCCTTGATTAGTGTTGGTGTTTTGTCTCAAAGGAATGGTGGTAGTGACCTGTGAGTTATTAGGTTGGGTTCCTTGTATGGTAACTCTTTGTTTATTTTTCCCAAAAGGATTTGATGACTTAGTTGCCATAGTATTTGAGGGACCTAATAGCAGATTTGTTGATGGACCCATGGAATTAAATGAACTTCCAAAGAGGTTTAAGGTTGTTACCCCCATTGTTGATCCAAATGTTTGTGAAGGGGCAGTGGTTGTTTGTTGGGGGATGGATGGTGATGTGGTATTGTTTTGGGTAGATGATCCTCCAATGGATTTTGTGTTGGTTGTGGTGGCTGCATTGGTTGTGGTAGCTGCATTGGTTGTGGTAGTAGTATGACCAAGGGAGGTAGTATTGATGGTGTTAATGGTGTTTTGTGGAGAGGCTCCCATGGAAGTATTGTGTGTTTGGTGATTAGGGGATGTTGCTCTAATGGTGTTGAGGTCAAATCCTTGTGGTAACCTAGCCCCTTGGTCAAGGAGCATGGCTAAATATCTGGATGAGTCATGTAGGACTAATTCATCCACAAAAGAGGCCACTTCTGGGTTTTGGGCAGCAGCTTGTAAAAATTCCCCTTTTTGGTTTCTATAGATGAATTGTTCAAATTGGTTGTGTGGAATAGATGTCTCATCAAAAGGATTGATTGTAGAATTTCCCATGTCATTAGCAAGAGTGTTCATGTTGTTAGGGAATAAATTCATGTCATTGGTGAAATTGGTAAAATTGGGGTCTTGACCAAAAGAATCCATGAGTCTTTTCTTTTTTTGTAATCTAGTTTCAACCATAAAAAGTTTTTCTCAACTTTGGGATGATGAGGGATAATGAGTGATAATGACCTAAATATGACACTATGTTTTTGTGTTTTTTGAGAATGAGGAATGTTATGAAATGCAAATGGAATATGAAAGGTTTGTGGCTGTTGATGGTATGACTCTAAAATGAGGAGACTAATGATATGCACACTAAATGGAGCCTAAGATGCACTCAATATTGAGAAATCTAAGGAGATAACTACTTGACCAAACAAAGTGCTTGCAATGTTTCAAGTTTGGAAAATCAATGGACCATAATAGGACTAAAAAGAGGACAAAGTGAAGTTTCCACACTAGACTGTTGAGTGGGAAACAAATCACAAAAGTTTTGACTAAATGACTAAGGGTAATTGGGTCCAATGATAACCTACTTTTGAAGACAAAGTCTTGACAATGGATGGTAAGGAGTGTATTCCTAAAATCTACAAAGTGAGTGTCTAATGTAAAATTAACAATGCAACTAGTCAAATGCAATTGGAAACCTATGATGATCCTAAGAATGATGTGTATAATGAGGGAAGTTGATCAAATCAATATTTGGTTTTGACAGAAACAAAAAAGATGGACTTGATGGAATCTGGAAAAGGAAAATTTTCGACTTTGATTTTGATAGTGAGCAGATTGTTTTTTTGAAGACTGGCAAATGCGGTTCGGCAGAGCGCATGCGGCTCACTATTTCAAATGCGGTTTTTGACAGAGCACATGTGGATCACTTTGGAAAATGTGATTCAGAAAGTCAAATGCGGCTCATCAAATGCGTTGTAGGAATTAATTCTAGCAATGTTTCAACAGACAAGAAAATGCGGCTCAACATCAAGTTTGGAAAACAACAGCGAATGCGGCTTGTTATGTCAAATGCGGTTCACTGTTAAGAAAATGCAGCTTAGTAAGTCGAATGCATCACACAAGTGCTCAAATGTGGTTGATAAGTGCGGTTGCATGGCAGGAAGAAACTTGGACTGATCTTAAATTTAGCATATGCGACTTAAGTTAGCAGATGCAGCTTTATCTTGCTCAAATGCGGTTTAGAATATCAAATGTGGCTTTGTATTGCTCAAATGCATTTTAACAGAGAAAATGCGGCTCTGTGCTTCTCAAATGCGTGTTAACAGAACAAATGCAGCTCCTTACTAAGCAGTTGCAGTGCAATGGTTCAAATGCGTTGCAGAAAAAATGTTAGGCCGATTTTGCAAAGACTTGTTTGAGTTGACAATGTGTATTTTGGATTTGAAAAAGTTTGAATTTTATTTGTCTCAAAGCAGTTGGAAAATACATGGTGTTTGTAAAAAAAATCAACCACATAGAAGTCATTTTACAAAATCT
Source organism: Sequoiadendron giganteum (assembly GCA_007115665.2). Taxonomy (NCBI): domain Eukaryota; kingdom Viridiplantae; phylum Streptophyta; class Pinopsida; order Cupressales; family Cupressaceae; genus Sequoiadendron; species Sequoiadendron giganteum. Next base: position 6,967 of record VCHN02003647.1, read on the forward strand.
TATGGCTTTATGGACAGTATTCTTTTGGATCCCACTAACCGCGTATCCTTAGCGGATGAATTAAGAAGCTTGGCTCCACAGGCTCCCCCTTACAGTGCACTCACTTCTCAGGGCAACTAAGCTTCCAACCTCCATAAAACTCCCATGGCAGATTGATCATCTCTACTAAGAACTGCGCAGGTGTGGGTGTCATCACAACGACCATTGTTGTACCAAAGAATAGAAGGTTTTTGGCTTGGTAAAGAAAAGGTTTTAATTCGGGCACCCGTTCAAAAGGCCATGCGAGAGGCATTATCATCCCAGTTTGCAGAGGTTACATTCTGCAGGTTTCGACGCACCACAAGGGTACTGGGGAATCATATGCTTGTCCGCAGGAACTTTCATAATGCTAAGTTTTCCTTAACATTAAAATTTATATACCGGTTGGGCATTGCTTGGCTTTAGCGCGTTCCTAGTTTGAGTTGCTTTGGGGTGAGTACTTTTTCCCACCAAAGCAGGCCCAATTTCTAAGGTTCAACAAAAGAAAATTAGAATATTCATAGTTCAATCGATCCTTGTTTAAAAACAAGAAGTGAAAACATGAATACCCTAACTCACACTCACATGGTGTTCATTTTAAGCCCAAATCAAAATATTTTTCACAAACTTGAAATAAAAAAGCAGACACGGGGTTCATTTTAACCCAATGCTATGAAAATGCAGATTCATTTTAAGCCAATGAGTTGTAATGCAAGTTGTGTTCTTTTTAGCCCAATGAATATGTATGCATGTTTATTTCAACCCATGAATGAAAATGCAAGTTTGTCTAAAATTTAAGAAATGAACAAAAAAAATCGTTAGACTCCTTGCCACAAGCTGCAAACAAAAATTAGTAACCCAAAATCTCTAACCTATCCAACAAAGAAAGAGAGAAAAATCAGAAAATGAAACAAAATTTAAAAAAAAATTAAATTATACCCTTTAGATGCATCTCAACAGAGAAAATGCATCCCGGTATTCCAGATGTGGCTTTCTGGTTAACAAATGCGGCTCAGAAAGCAGATGTGGCTTTTGGGAAGCATATGCGTCGTTTGGGTAAGCAGATGCGACTAGACAGAGCAAATACGGTTCTGTAGATGTCAGGTGCGGCTCGGGTTGTCAATTGCCTCGCAGGAACTGTCAAATGCATCGTTCCGTACACCTGCAAAAAAAATCAAAAAATTCGTACCCGAACTTGCAAAAAAGATGATGAAATATCCATACTATAACCTGCAAAAATGTGTTAAAAAGGATGTTAGGTTCACCAATGTAACAATGAGCAATTTCTATTTAGTTTAGCAAACTATGATATGCATAAAACCTAAAAACCCACAGTTGGTAATGGAGTGCAAAGGAATAGATGAACAATCTTATAGATTGTCTTCATCCTCCATGACTAACCTCCATTACACCTTCTTAATTTGTTGAATATGATTTGTTTTCCCTCAGATTTGTGAAGAGCAAGCCAATAGAAATGACAAGCCCTACGCAAATATTGAAGGATTTGAAATGACCTAGATGCAAACTATGCCCTACTGCAAATAGTAAACATCTGCAAACTCTAAGCTAATATCAAATGAAAACCTAGATATGCTATAATAAACATGCTAAAATGATAAACTATAAAAATGTAAGATAATCAAAACATGAAAGTGTAAGATGTGTGATAAGAGATCTCTAAAATATGACAATGCAAGATGTTCAAAATGAGACCAAAATTGCTCTTTTATAGAAGATGCAATTTTGTGTGAATGGCCAAGATTGAAAGTTAGTAAATTCCCTAGAATCAATGGACGAGATTCAATAGAACAACCCACAATTAGGGTTAGGGCAACATTAGGTCAAATTCAAAATAAAGGGTCAAGATTGATTCTTTAGAGAATCAAATCAATGGCTGACAATGCATGCGACAAAAGATTTCGGGCACGGAAAATGGAGTCGTTGGATAATTAAATAATTTATTTAAAATTATTTAAATTAGGAGGGAATGTTGACTTTTCAAATAAAAAACTATTTTAATTCAAAAAGGTGTGGGGTCATGTGATAGTAAATAATTTAAATTGAATTATTTACAAAAGAAGGGAATTTTAATTAAGACTTATTTTAAATAAATAAATTTATTTAAAATGAGCACAATAGAAATTAAATAATAAAAGGTTATTTAATATAAGTGAGAATTAAATAATAAAGATATTATTTAATTTAGAGGAATGCGACAAAGGGGACTTTTTAAATTAAATATAATGATTTAATTTAAAGTTTAGGAGAGGACCAAATTAAATAAATAAAATTTATTTAATTTAAAGAGAAGAGGTTAATGAATAATTAGATAATTAAATATAGTTATTTAATTATAGTGGAAGGTGGATTAATTAGTGACATAATTAAATAAATAAATAAACTTATTTATTTAATAATTAGGAAGACATAAAGGGGTAAATAAATTAAGAAAATTATTTAATTATAAGAGGATATTTAGACAATTAGTGACGCATTAGATAAATAAATAAAACTTATTTATTTAATAATCAAGAAGAATAGAAAGGGACATGAATTAATTAAATAATTAAGAATTATCTAATTAATAATTGGAATTGAGTTAGGGACATAATTAACATGTCCTAATTAGGGTTAGAAGAAGAGCTTGTGGGTCTAGGTCATTTTTATGTGTCTACACCCATAGAGGACTGAACACTTGTGCGATATGCCCATAATGCATATTGAAACTACATATGCCAATCCTTTTGGTTTTGATTTTCAACATTCCTAAGGATTTTCTCCAAGATCTAATTAGTAATTTTGGCTTGGCCATTAGACTGAGGGTAGTAAGGTGTGGAGAAGCGATGTTGGATATGGAAGGTCTCAAGGAAATTCTTCACCTCAGTGTTCGTAAAGGGGGTACCATTATCTAAGACTAACATGGAAGGGAGACCAAAGTGAGCGATGATGTGTTCCAATAGGAAAGGACATATCACTTCAGAAATTATGGAGCAAAGGGCAATAGCTTCAACCCATTTGGTGAAGTAATCAGTAGAACTGATAATGAATGTATGTCCAACAAAAGAGGGTGGGGAGATTTTTCCAATTAGGTCCAAACCCCACATAGAGAACTACCAAATAGGTATTTGGGAATGAAGTTATGAAGCAGCTGTGTGAATCAAATGACTATGTTCCTGACATTGATGACATCGCTTAACATACACAACAATATGTTTCCATATTTTTCTAGTAATATCCCATATGTAGGAGATTTTGTACTAAGGTCTTTCCTCCAAAATTTCCTCCACAAGTACCAGAATGGGCTTGTTGGAGAGCGATATGGGTTTCAACATCCTTGAGGCATCATAGAATGATTCCATCAAAGGATCTTCGGTACAGTGTGTCTGGAAGGATGATAAACCTAGTGGCTATCTTTTTTAGGAGTTGGTGGGTATTTTTAGTGGTGGGTTTGGGAATGGTGACTTTTTTAAATTATTGTAGATGGCATCATACCATTCACATGAATTATCAGAAAAAGTGGGACAGATATCAGGAGGTTGATTGTCGATGGAAGGTTTCATGATGGGATGGATGGTGAAGACTATATGTTCAGAAGGGTCAATAGGAGAGACAAGAGAGGCTACAGTTGCCATTGCATCCACGTGGTGATTATCTTTTTGAGGGATGTTATCAATGGTAAAGGAGTTAAACTGGTCTAATAGATTAAGAACAAGGTCCTTATATTGCGAGAGTTTATCATGTTTAGTTTGATAGAGACTGTTAATTTTTTTAATGAATAATTGTGAATCACCATAGATCTTAATATTTTTAACCTTTAAGACAAGAGCAACATGTAACCTAACAAGTAGAGCTTCATACTCAGCTTTATTATTCATACATATGAAATTGAGATGATAGGATAAGGGAATAGGCTTACCAACAAGTGAAATTAAAATAACTCCAACAGTAGAGCCTATTCAACACTTGGATCCATCAAAGTAACACTCCCATGTAGGAGTGTCTATAGTAAATACATTGTCATCAGGGAAAGAATCACTAGTGGGTAACACTAATTGGGAAGGAGCATCGGCTAAATGGTCAGTTAAGTCTTGACCCTTGATTTCTTTTTGAGCAATAAACTTAAGGTCAAACTCAATTAACAACATGACCCATTTAGTGAGACATCCTGACAGATCTATTTTAGTAAAAATATTGCGTAAAGGGTCAAACCTTTTCATCACATGTACTTCAATATTGAGTAAGTAATTTCACAACTTACTAGTAGCGAATACAAGAGAGATATATTGTTTTTCAATGGTAGAGTAATGAGTCTTGTAATCAAGGAGCATGCGACTAATATAATAGACAAGATGTTCTTTACCATTGGAATCCTTTTGAGCCAACAATATCATGAGAGCATGAGAAAAATCAGTGATATAAAGGATGAAAGGTTGATTGGCTATAGCGGCTTGTAAAATAGGGGGACTTATGAGGTACTCTTTCATATTTTCAAATACTTGTTTACAGTCCTTATTCCAATCAAAGGTAACATCCTTTTTAAGAATATGAGTAAAGGGTAATGTACAATCGGCTAAGAAAGCGATGAAATGATGAATGACTTGTATCCGTACTTGTAGCATACGTAATTGGGAAATATTACGAGGTGGTATATTGATGATAGCATCAATTTTATTTGTATCCACCTCAATGCCTCTATGAGGTATGATTAACCCTAAAATTTTACCACTATCTAATCCAAATACACTTTTTAGGATTTAGGACATGTTATATTTATGCATACGATCAAATATTTGATGGAGGATACACACATTATCTTGGTGGGTTAAGGATTTAGCAAGAATTTTGTCAACATAGTCTTCTAAGATTTTGTGAGTATAATCATTGAATATTAAGGTCATCGTTTGCTGGTAAGTAGTGCTAGAGTTCTTTAAACCAAAGGGCATCATAACCCAACAAAAAGTGCCCCAGGCGGATGTAAAAACCATCTTATATTGATCTTGTAGGTTAATAAATATTTGGTTATACCCAAAAAATCCATCCATATAGGATAATAAAGAATGTCTAGCAATGGAATCCACAATCATATCGATGTTAGGAAGAGGAAAGTCATATTTTAAAGAGGCCTTATTCAGACCTCTAAAATACATACATATCATAACACAATTATTAGGTTTGGCCACTGCGACAATGTTGGAAATCCAAGGGGAATAATCAATGGACCGAATAAAACCTATTCCAAGGAGTTTTTCGAGATCTCCTTTAATATGGAAGGAAACCTTGGGATTCATTTTTTGAATATTATGGTGAACAGGTTTAGTGTTCTCAGTGAGGGCAATGCTATGGGTTACTATCTGGGGATCTATTTTTGGCATTTCTGAATAGTTCCAAGAAAATAGCTCAATAAACGTATGAAGCAAGGTTGCAAGATCCTCTTGTTCTTCATCATCTAGGCACTTCCCAATGATTTTGTCTTTGTCATCGATATTGATGGGAACATCAAGGGTATCTCCTAAAGGGAGTGCATTAGATTTGGGAGTGTCAAGATCATATGGTTTGAAGGTAGGATGAGGTCTGTTAATAGCAGGAATGGTAGACTAATAACTAAACATAACACAAGAGGCGTGCCTCTTGGAGCAAGAAGGAGTATCTAAGACACCTATGAGATGTTTTAAATCATCCCCATCATGAACATAGGTGAAGAGGGGAGAATCCACGTTAATAAATTTAGGTTTTTTAAGCATAAGGGTGGTTCTTGATGTGCATGATATAGTATTGATGTTGAGAGAGGGTCGTTGATTGGATTTTGTAGCATTATAAAAGGAAAACCCGAGATCAATTTTAGTTCCTTGCATATTAGGTTCAATGGGGACACATATACCTTGTTCATGCTTTCCACATCCTTTACCCTTCTAACCCGGTTGTTTGACAAGGTCATAACCACGTCCATAGAGTCTCTCCATTTCTTGCAAGTTGGGAGGTTGTTGATAATCTATCTCATCAAAAATTGTGGTATATGTAACATTTTCTTAAAAAAGAGATGAGGTAGAGATAGGGGAAGGGTGTTCTTCTTGTTGAGTGTAGAGGACAATTTGTTAATCATTTTGAGTGGCCTCTTTGCATGTGAGACTACGCTCACCCATAAAGGAAGGAGTAAACTCTAAAGAGCCCTAATCATCACCAAGTAAATTAAACTTGGTTTTATCTTCGAGTTGATCTTTCTCAGAAGGGGAAATGTTAGAGGTACGAATGAGGGTATGAAGAGGGCTGGAGGTGCCTTGTTCAAGTTACAAACAACTTTCAGGTTTGGGATCAATGTCAATTTGGTAAAACTTATCATTATAGACATATTTAATTTTGTGACGAAGGGTCAAGGGGACTGCTTGTATCTCGTGAATCCATGGTCATCCCAAGAGGAGATTATAAGAAATATCATAAGGCATGACATGGATAGGATTCTGAAGCATAACTATTCTTACGGTAATAGGTAAGGTGATGACACCAAGAGGTTGTTTGGTAACATGATCAAATCCTCTAATGGATAAGGAATCAGATTGGATTTTTTATTGGTCCACATGTAACCTATCGAGAAGCTTCACACTACACACATTTAGGGCATAACCAATATCAACCAAGGTTATTTTGATACCTATCTAATCATACTGAGCTATGATCATAAAGGCCTCATTTT
>VCHN02004192.1:0-12405 GCA_007115665.2 Sequoiadendron giganteum
CCATCTCCTAAACTCAACATGTACAAGGAGATAAACATGCCAACACTCCTCAAATGAACCCTCCAGAACCAAATACCCATGGCTCAAGATCCATATCCATGAGAAGACAAATCATAAACATAATGCACTTGAAAGAAAATGGGCAATACCTCTCAAGTGAACCACCGAGTAGACCAAGAGTGGGGAATGAGAATGCTCCTCCAGGATATCCAAGTCATCATGACTCAACCAAGAACACTCTCCTCATAGGTCCATGTTGAACTCACGTCCAACCAAGGTGTAGGCTCCTCGGATTTCCTACTGAAATCTCATCAAGAGTAACTGTCTCAAGCAAATTTCTCTAATCACAAAAGAACTCCAACCTCACCTACGTCTCCAAGTATCCATGAGCACCTATAACCAATCAATCCATGCTAAAATCCAAGCAAATGATCAATGTACTCAATACAAAGAGAACCAACCAAGATCAAAATCATAGCTCCAACTGCAGAATCAGGAACATAAACATGACACCATGATCTCACATCTTCTCAAAAGAAGATCACATGCTCAAATCATCATAACATGTACCATGCCACAACTCTAAACTGGTAATCAAGGGTATACCATGACATAATAACAAAAGCCATCCTACAACCAAGGATCACTTGTCAAAACTAACAAGTCATAAACAATACCTCAAAATCTCCAACACCTGATGTCAATGAACTCTCAATGTAGCACACATAATCCAAGAGCTCATCCATGATACGAATCAACTCCTACTGAAGACAACCATCCATAATCAACAATGGATCCACATCATTTCCAAATGCTCCCACTAAACCGTGATACCGAGCAATCCCATGGCATCATGATGCACACAACCAACACCACATCACTGTGATAAGCTCACACCAAACCTATGAATCCAAGCTCTCAATGACAACATGATAACCATCCTCTAAAGCAAAAAGATACACTTCCAAACCATCATAACCATCACCACCAATCCATCACTATCAAAAGCTCCCACTGAATCGTGTAACCAAGCTATCCATGACATCGTGATACCAATCTTCTCAAACCAAGAAGATACACCACCACAACCTGAATCAATATCCAATCCAACAACACCAACAATGTACCTACATAAAACATCATGACATGCCAAAGTCTCTAATGCACAAGAAACATCCATGACACCATGATCACCACCAAATGTACCAACATCACCCAACCGTGTCCACATATTTGCATAATCATAGTCAACTACATAGGTCTCATATCATGATTGTACCTAGTAATACCATCTCACCTTCTCAACATGACATCAAAATTAGAAAAACCAAGTGACTAAACCAAGCCACCAAAACTAAACATGCATCAACACTGAAATATCAATGGGCAAAGACAACCCATATCCAAGTCATAAATGTAACATGTAAGTATAGACTGCCTACAACATTGCACAACTTGTAGATACAACAATGCAACATACAAATCCAACCATACACTGGTAACCATGTCAAATGAGAGAAATCTAAAATGTACAACTAAGCATACAATGAATCCAACATCAAATCTCCCATATACGACAATCCATAAGCTCATAGTATCACCACAGTCAACATAACCCATAAAAAAATAAGATAAATAAAATAGAAAATAAATCATTCCAAAATAAATCCAAACCTAATCCAGTATGTAGTACTCTGAACAAGCTTTTCGTCAACTATTCGAAGTCCAAAATCTGACTCCGTATGCACCCGATATGCCCTTTTGAAGCTCAAAACAAACATCTGACTTTTACCAAGAAAAACACTATCAAAACTGAAAAATATAGAAAAAATTCTGATATCAAAGCGTAGAGCTCTGAGTCACCTTTCCAATGAGTCCAAGAAGTTGAAAAACTGACATCGTGGGTGAAAGATATGCCTCTCGAAGTAAAAATGCTTCAATCTAACTATAAGACAAATTCTGGTGGGTCCCACTCCAAAACAAATATTAAATTTTTTTCACTTTAAAACTTTCGGATTTTTCATTTAATATTTAATGGCATAAGGTGGAGTGGGTGGATGGCATAAACTTTGAATAAAAGTTTTAAATATAAATGAGAATCTTTTAAACTTTTTTCATGATTCAAGGGTTTTTTAAAACCTCAATAAAGAAGGCCGACTAACATATTCAACTCGCAGTCTGAAGTACATACGGACTGCGTAAAGGTAAAGTACGGGTTTAGTTTGCGATAGGGGCGAGTACTCTCACTATTATATTTTTTATTTATTTTTATTTGATTTTTCAATAAAGTTTTTCTATCAAGATTTTTGATTTTTTTGTTTTTCATTTTGCAGGTCAAAAATTTTCACCGATGGGAAATTTTTTTTTCGATATTTTTTGTTTTTTAATTTTTGATGATTGTACCGTCGACGTCTGTACGGCCGAACAGGGGTATAGGCAATTTTTTTTTTGAAATTTTTCACAGTAACAAAAATAGGTTGAGTTATATATCAATCTTCGACTCTTGGCCAACCCAGATCCAACCATGAGGTCCATTTTGTCTTAGGAGGTCATGTGTAATTTTTCTCCCTCAAAATCCTCAAATGAATGCACAACCAAGAAACCCTTTTTGCCCTAATTTTTTCACACCCCAAATTTGCAAACAACCCATCATAACAGCAAACCCAAAACCCTCAGATCTGCAATAAAACACCTGCAAAACCCTCATATCTTGCCATGTCTTTCATTCTCTCATGCATTGCATAGATTCAAACTTAACCAACATTTTCTCAACCTAGGGTTATCCAACAACAACCATAGCTCTGATAGCACTTGTTAGGAAACTTACAGCCATCTAATGACAATTTCCAAATAACCCAATATAGAGATTTATGCAAATAAGTGATCAAAATCAACATGCAAAAAGAATAGACAACATACCCATCAAAGATGACACAAGATATATCTTGGGAAAACCCTCAAGAGGGAAAAAAACCCAGCCTCCAAAAGCATCCACACTCCATGTATTATTCAATAATGAAAACCCATTACAATACATCTTCAAAGACTCCATGAACACTTCTAAAGCAACAAGCTATTCATGCATTCCATGTGACCAATCATGAATCCACACATCCCATATCATTCTTCAAACCCTCACACATGCACAAGCTCAACCACTTGCAAAAACATTCTCCAACTCTAAACAACTACCCTTGTGGTTGCTTTTATAGAAGCAAGCTCCCACAAAACCACCAAGTGGTATTACATAAACCATGTGCCCAAAACCATGAACTTACAAAAAATCATGTGACCCCACATTTAATACTGGGTACTTTATTATATTTTATTTTTCCCTAATATTAAATAGTTACATTTTGTAATTAAGTCCCAATGTCACATACAACATAAAGTAACCCCAACATTATAAGAATTATGCAAGGTGTACAACACCTAATTCTAATAGATAATGTTCCTCATATCTATTGGAGATAAGTTGTAAGCATTGCTGTATATACTATCAACCAAGTAAATTTCAATGGTAATTATGGTAAGACTCCTTTTGAGTTGTGGTTTGTTTATAAGCCTACTGTTAAATATTTAAAAATATTTGGTAGTAGATATTATATCAAGAGAGATGAAGATATTGGCAAGTTTAATGCTAGGAGTGATGAAGGAATCTTTCTGGGTTACTCTACTAAGAGCAAGGCATACTGATGCTATAATAGAAGATTAAGGAAAATGGTTGAAAGTGCAAATGTCAAAGTTGATGAAGACACTACTAGATCATCCAGATATTGTGGATATGATTCATATGACCAACATGATAGTACTGATAATAGAAGCAATGTGCAAACATAGAATCAAGTTCGAATTGTTCCGATGAATCAAGAGAATCAAGAAGGAGAAGCTAGTGGAAGTGCAGAAGAAAGGAAAAAAGAACCAGAAGTTAGAGAGAATCCCAAAGTTCTGAAGTATGTAAAGCTAAATCATTCTGAAAATCAGATTATAGGAGAGAAGAACAAAGGTGTGCAGACTAGAAGAAGAATTGCAGAAGAGTATTTTCTGATTTCCAAGACTGAGCCCAGCAATGTCAATGAAGCATGTAAATATGAATATTGGATGGAAGAAATGAAGGAAGAACTAATGCAAATATAGAAAAATGATACATGGACTCTTGTTCCCAGACCTCAAGATAAAAATATGATTGGAACCAAATGGGTCTTACGAAATAAGTTGAATGAACAAGGTGAAGTAGTTAGAAATAAAGAAAGACTGGTATGTAAAGGATACTCATAGATGGAAGGTATTGATTTTGAAGAAACCTTTGCCCCTGTTGCTAGAATTGAAGCTGTAAGATTATTTCTTGCTTATGCTACTTTTAAGAAATACAAAGTATATCAAATGGATGTAAAGTCAGCATTTTTGAATGGTGAGCTAGAAGAAGAAGTATATGTTGCGCAATTGGATGGATTTCAACTGATTGATAAAGAAAATATGGTTTTCCGATTGAAGAAAACACTGTATGGACTCAAACAAGCCCCTAGAGCTTGGTATGCTAGACTAGATAAATACATGTTGAAGCTTGGATTCAATAAAGGTACTAATGACAGTAATTTATATTTCAAGATGGATCGGGGTAAAGAGCTTATTATTGAAGTCTTTGTTGATGAAATCATTTTTGAGGGTGATGATGACTTATGTATGAATTTTGCTGATGAAATGAAAAGTGAATTTGAGATGTCAATGATTGGAGAGCTGAAATTATTTTTAGGATTGCAAATTACTTAGCTAGATGATGGAATTTTTATATCTCAGTCCAAATATGTAAGAGAGTTACTGAATTTTTTTGGCATGGAAGACTCAAAGCCAATTGGTACACCCATGATAACCGGATGCAAATTAACACAGAATGATGATTCTCCTAAATAAAATAAAACAAGATACAGGTCAAAGATCGGTGGATTACTTTACTTGACTCAAATCAGACCAAACATCATGAATGTTGTATGCATGGTTGCTAGATATCAAGATAATCCAAAGGAATCTCATGTGACTGTTGTGAAGATAATTTTTAGATACTTGAAAGGGATGGTTGACTTTGGTCTTTGGTATCCTAAAGATGATGATCTTACTTTGAGTGCCTTTACTGATGCAGATTGGACATGGGATGTGGATGACAGAAAAAGTACCAGTGATGGTGCATTCTTCTTGGGGAAGAAGTTGGTGTCTTGGTTAAGTAAAAAGCATAATTCCATTTCCCTATCTACTATTGAGGCAGAATATATTGTTGCTACAAACAATTGTACTCAAGTAATATGGATGAAGCAGATGTTCAGAGATATCATAATTGAGTATGATGAGCCTATTGTTATATTTTGTGACAATTCTGTGCAATAAACATTTCTAAGAATCTGGTGTTGCATTCAAAGACAAAACATATATCTATCAAATATCACTTTTTGAGAACAAAGTAAATGATAAAGAAGTTAGACTAGAGTATGTGCCTACAAAAGAATAGATTGCAGACATCACTAAGCCATTTCCTAAGGATACTTTTGATTATCTCAGAGGCAAGCTGGGGGTGATTTCCCCTCCTAATCTGAACTAAGATGCAATTGTTTGCATCAATCCATGCACTCATAGTCATATCTTTTTTTGGATTGATGTTGTGGTAGATGCTACTCAGGGGGAATAGTTAGATGATTTAGATATGTGGTTAAAAGCTTGTGTACTATTGTGCCCTCAACACACATGCCACATTCAGAATGGGGACCCTCTCTTTCTTTTTCCTTGCCGATTCATTTTGTCGCCACCTCATTTTGTGTGCCTCCATTTTGGTGTCCTAGATGATCAGTGTGCCTCTAAAGTTTCATCTTAGGTTGAACATGTTTCCCCCCCTAAAAATTTGCTAAGTCCTGGGACCTCTCAGAGTTTCTTTGGCACTTTTCCTTTTGCAGGCGACCGTGGGAACTCCTGGGCCCAGCTCACCAGGTTTCCCTTGTCAGATTTCCTTGTCGTGTCATCTCTTTCAAATGGCCTTTGGCCTACGCCCTTCCAATGTCCAAGGCTTGGCTCCATGATTTTCATTTCAAACCTTGTGCTGAAACCAACCATCCTTCACACCCTTTAGGCCCAGTCCGTTGAAGTTCCCTGCCCGGTATCCCTTTATGGATTTGTCGTTTCTAACAGCCGTCAACCCATGGCTTTCCAGCTCTCGGCCCCTAGACCCCTCTTGGTTGTTGACCTTTCACTTGGCGTATTTCAGATGATCATGAGCTCATGCCCTTTAGGCCTCTAGGTTTTGGACCTCCCACCATCGTTCCGAAATTCAAACCTACCAAAATTTTAGCTTTTTTTACCTACATTAATTGCACTTAGGGGTTATAAATAATCCTCTTGACATGTCATTTTCATATGTCAAGAAGATCAGAGCACTATAGCAACCTCCCAACCTTCACCATTCCTTATGGATTCAATAGTTATATTCATTGGGTCCTCGAGGTATGTTCGTCGTCCAGCCTCCTGCTGCATTTTTTTGTGATTTCACAATTAAGTAGTGGGTAGAAAGGGGTAAAATGTTATGAATTTTATAAAGGAGTGACAGTGCCACAAAACACACATGATGAAACATTAATAAAATCCCTCAAAACACCTAAAAATTGAATGCGAAACTCCATCTTCCTGAAATTGTTCTTTGGGATGGGCGACAACGCACCCTTTGTCGAAGAAAACAACCAAATGAAACATAACTCCATAGCGGCGAATTTCCTTGCAGGTCCCGGACCTCGAAACTCTGCCTCTAGAATGCCCCTCCCTTTTCATTGTTTTAAATGGTGTTTCTACCCCATCTATCCAACCCTCGGAGTCCGAATTTCCATTTGACATAGGATTTTCTAGGTAACTATCACATCCTAATGCCTATCAAGTCCCGGTCCGCATAATTTTGTTCGTGGACTGCTGTTGCAGTATTGTTGTTTCAAATGATCTTGGGAGGACTACTTCCTGGCCCCCAAACCCCAAACTGCCTGGCCCTACATGAACAAAATGAGTTAAAATTAGATAAACACCAAGTCTTTACCCTCGTTGGGCCCCAACTGCCAAACTTCCGTCACTGAGACTCTGTCCTGTTTCGGCTGTCCAAAATAGAAAACTCGAACTGTCCTTTTGGCCTCTGGACCCCGATACTTTGATCATTGTCAACATTGAATGAAGGAAATACAAGGAAAAACTCAAACTCAGTTCCGTTCCATCCGATTTCTCCCACCAGACTTGCATCCATGGCTCGATGTTTCTCATGACCATCCTCCAGTGACTTTTTGGCTTTCGCGGTCTAAGCACCCAAATGACTAAAGAGTTACAAAACTGACCAATCATCTTTCAGCCTCGTGGGTTCCGAACTCCAGAACTCTGCCCCTGGAATGTCGTTTCTCCAAAGCCGTTCCAAATAGCTAACACTAGACAACTTTCCCTCCTCATGGATCCAAGTGCCCTAATGATGATCCAAATGCCTTCCAATCTGGAAATGAACATTGACCCACGTACTTTAATTAGACTCTCTCCCACATGAACTCTTCAAATCATCTAAATCTAAGGTCAGGAGAAACCATCTGGTTTGCTCTATCATGTTTTCCCTTCAAAACAACATTCTGACCATGGAAGTCTGGCCTCTAGGGCCCAGACCATCCAAACTCCCTCCAGTGAACCACTAATGATAATTTTATCTAAGTGTTAGATTTTTGAATGATGAATTATCCAATCTAATGATGTTTTACATAGATTTAGCTTAATATTTAAGTTTCATGATTGATTATACCTACCTTGCCTTCGTGTGTAGGATATATCGAATCAAGTGTAGAAACCTCAAGGGCAGTCGCAGAAAAGGACAAGGGAAAGAAAATAGGAAAGGCCCCTCACGGAAAAGAGGACAAAGATCAAATGAAGTACTAGTTCCAAGGGGAACCTCTACAATCTAGAGTCACCACAAAGTGGAAGGATATCTTTGACACCAACATCGGATATGTCGACAAAGATGACTTCACACAAAGGGTCAAGGTTAACCCCAAAATATAAAGTGCAAGGTTAATTAGAAGCAGCGAGATAGCTAAAGCTGTAGATTTCCCTCCCTCTTTGGTTGCCCCTGAGCTAGTGATGGCTTGTAGGGAGGCATATCAACTGAAAATAAGAACAATTGTAGATAGGGATGGGAATGTGTTGGCCAACATGTTTTCCAAGGGAATAACAAAGACCTTCCATATCCCTACCTTTGGGGAGATGGAATTACCAACTATCAAAGAGTGCAAGGAAATGTGGGATGAAGACCCCATGAAGTGCAAGAAACTCATAAATCAAGACTGGCTTAAGGAGAAGAGGGGTAGTGCTACAAAGGTTCCTCAGGAGCTCTTTCACAGTGATTTATTTGAAGACTATCATGATCTAGTGACCCTACTGAGTAGAGTGATGGGCCTCCCTAGTGCGGCCTATTTTTTCAGGAGTGGATGGTCTTCTTCATGGAGCAGATTCTCTATGGGGAGGAGGATACTATGTTTTATTGGGGAGGAATAATCAGTGATTGCTTCCATGAGCAATTCATGAACGTTAAAAAGACCTCTTCTATATGACTTCCTATCTAGTATACTCATTGGCCAAATGGAGGCACTATAATGGTTTATTCAAAGCTCCAAATGAAGAACCTGGCAGGGAGCTCAAGGCTTATGAAAAATACCCTCAGCTAAAATTCAGAAACTTTAAGAAAGGCTACTACAGGGTGAATGATGGATTCATTGGTTACATCATTTGGCTGTTTGGAGGTGATTTTGAGAGAAGATTCTCCCATAGTGCTCAAGCCTTCCTCAAGAAATATACTTTTTTGTTTATCCAATATCCTAAGTTTACATACATTCATGCCCAAGGGTTCTCAAAAAGACTAAATAAGCTACCCCAGTATCCTAATGACTGGATAATATTGTTAGAACTTTCTCGGTAGTTGTGACATATTCACCCCTTCCTAAGTAACAAGCATCTAGTGGGGATCTCGTATCCCCTTACTCTAGGCCAACATATGTACGATCTTTATACCTCCTAGTGTGCCCAAAATTCAGAGAAGGAGTTGGTTGAATATCATCTCAAGCTCCATGCAGCCAGGCCACGGATGGATCCCTATAGCCACATCAAAAAAGCACTCAAAAAAGAGTATGCCCATCTTCACAACATTGAGGATTTTTGAGCCAATTGCAAAGATGACTTCAAAGTGTGAATAAGGCACTATATGTGGATGACCACATACTTTGTAAAGAAGGTGAACTTGTTTCCAGTGCTAGATCAAATGGAAGAAGATGAGAGTATTGTGATTGACCCTAGATACAATGCCATTGCAAATCTAACACTACCATTGATTGATTGTGATGAGAAATAGGTCAATGGCCTCAAAATTCTCACCAAGCCCATTGAGGCTTGAATGAAAACATGGATTGATGGGCAAGTTTCCCAATTGAAGAAACAAGGGGTCATCCTGACATATAAGGGGCTCGAAAGTGAGCCAAGTAGATCTGATGGTGGGATAGTGGCTACATCAATAGGAGAAACATCAAGTCCCCTCCATCCACTCATTCAAGGAAGAGAAAAGAAACTAACGAGCAGTATTCTAACCGAAAGGTGTACGCTAGAAAGGCCTCAGAAGGTGAACCTTCCAAGAAACATAAGAGATCAGGATGCATCACTGAGATGCCTATAATTCAAGAAGATCCACTCCATGAGGGAGAGGATATGGAGACTGATCAGCCAAGGTCTCCACCTATCTCATCTACTATTGCAACCACTACTGTTGTCACCACCACCCTGCTTATCCCACACGTAGTAGTTGATACCTCTCCACCTGCAGTGGACATCATTGTCCACCTAGTCTCTACCTATCCCATGGCACAGGTCATATCAGTTGATTCATCCTCTACCACCATGTCTCCAATTTCCTCAGCATCCATGTCTCCATCATTTTCTCTTCCAAATGCCACCATGACAACTACAATTCCTACCCTTACCCTTTTGGAGTCCTTCGTAAAATATATGAAAAACGTACCATCTAAGCTCTTGAGGATGTTTGCAAACCCAGTGGTGTAGGTTGCAACTTCCCAGGTGATAACCAGTCTCCCAGTTCCTCCTCCTCCTACTGAGCCACCCATAATGGAAGCCACCATGCAGATTTCCGAGGAGTTGGACCGACAACAACAAATGGAGGCAACCAAGGGGTTGGAAGAAGAGGCAGATGATTATCATGAGCACCCCATTTATGAGCATCAAGTAATTGATGAAGTCACCTATGAATCTTCCGATGATGATGGTGAGGGTCTGGATACAAATATTATTGAAGAAACTCTGATCCTGAGCTCAATGAGGAGCTAGCCAAGCAACGCAAGGAGATCAAAGAAAAGGAGGCTGAAAGACAACCTAGCATTGAAGAAAGGGCTGCTACCACATAAATAGAGAATGATAAATCTCTAGTAGAGGAACATGGCCACAACCCTGGGCAGGATGAGAAAATTATCCCTCATGATGAACAAGAGGAAAAGGAAGAAGATAATCCTAAAGAAGAGGCTGAAACCCATGAGAATCCAGAGATTGAGCAGCACGAGGAACATGGGCATGATGAAGAAAAATATGTTGAAGGGGAAGATAGCCCCAAAGAATGTCTGCTCATCAAATTCCCCATCAAATGCACGGTGTTCATCCAGGATTTTGATGAAGAGAAGGAAGATACAAGGACAGAGCAAGAGGTTCTGAATGATAAAGAGATTGAAATCAGAAAAGATGAAAATAAAGATGAGCAGGAATCACCCAAGGAAAAATTCCTCGATGCCTGATTAGTTGGAAAGGAAACTAGAGAAGAAGGCTCCTGCTCCTAAGGATCCAAAAACAAGGTTGGAGGCTATATTGGCATGAGCTCAAATCAGCACCAAGAAGGAGAAGAAACCTATAATCAAATCAAGAGTAACAATGGATGCCTCTGGATCCAGAGCAGTACAAATAGCTACACCAGTGGTGGGAGAGCAAGGAATAAGCTAAAAAATCTCTAGCATCGATTTGGGAGTGGCCACCAGGGAACAAAAAGTAGATCACCTCCAAGAATTTATCGCCACAGTGGTGCATCTAATTCAGTAAGAAAAAATCTCAAAAGAAGAGCTCAAAGCACAAGTGGCTGATCTAATAACTTATATCCAGTAATGGTCATCAACAGAAGAATAGCCTACCACATCTTTGGCCCCGCCATAATTTTTTTCCAAGGAACAAATAGATAAGCTAGAAAGGAGAAAGAACTTGGACAATACCATAGAGAGTTGGTTCTAGCAAGTCTTGGATACTGGAAACATGGGCATCAATCATGTTGTTTGGATACAAAAAAAGTTATTGCATGTAAAAAATTCTCTTGAGGGTACAAGGAAACTTTGCATTGACTTCCCAAGGAAATATGAGTCCACCTACCTAAAGATTGAAGCTATCCTTAAACTACCAAGAGAGATTTGGGAAAAGGAATTTTCATTCAAGGAGGTCGATCAGTGGTTGATGGATATATGGAAGCGAGATTTTGAAAATCAAAAAAGAAAGGTTGGAGCAGGTGCTTGAAAAGGTAAACCAGGACATTGATTGGTGAAAGGAGGTTTGGATGGATTGTAGTTGGTACCTGAAGCTAATGGCAGGGTATGATGTGCATGTTTCCCAAATCAATCCGGAGAAGATAAAGCCTCATTTCCAAAAGAGGATTGAAGATGGGATGTCAAGTGAGGTCACTACTGATTTCATGAGTTTTCTTTCCTGAGCCTTTGCCCAGTCTAAGTTGTTCAAGGACCACACTGCCAAGTATGATGAAGACTGGGAAAAGCTCATTGACAATTCCAAAGAATGGAGTTACCAAGTGTTGCGATCTAACATCATAGAGATGGATAAACTCTAGCCGATAATTTTGAACTTCATGGAGTATGCAGCCTTGAAGAAGCAGGAGGGAAACCCTATTATTGATGAAGAGTTTCTAAAAGAATAGCTGGAACAAAAGAGCAATCAACAAGAAGACAAAATGATATAATGCTACCACTAAAAGAAAAAATAGGGATATGGACAAAATTGTATTTTAAAATGTAATATATTGTGGGGGTAGGCAGAACCCTAGTTTACAATGAATTTTGGCCAAACAAATGTAAATTAATCTTGGCCACTCGTTCTACTTTTGGGACACTATAAATGTGGGGCCTCCTCTCATTTTCAAGAGAGAGTTGAGGAGTTGTAATGATATGCTGCATAAATTTTAATAGAAATGCATTGACTTTGGTGGATTTCTGAGTTTTTTTGCATGTTTCATGATTCTTCTCCCATAGTTAGATGAGTTAGTTAGATTTACTTTGTTGTTTTAGTTACTTTCAGTTAACTTTGGTAGATTTA
>VCHN02001555.1:0-21504 GCA_007115665.2 Sequoiadendron giganteum
ATTAATATCTAGTGTATTCAAAGGAAGAATCGATGAACCCTAAAGATGTTGTGGCAACATCCTCTCTATAATACAATTCCTCAGAATCGTCTGCCATGTTTTCTTGGATATTATCATGAGTATAATTGCTGTATGAAAAAATGATGACTCCTTTAACCTTGTCCTGATTATAATTATGCTAGGATCTAATTATTTCATCTGACATTAATAACTATTGTTTCCAAACATAGGCATAGTATCATGTGCGATGATAAAACTCTGCACAAATGGAGAACCATGCTTCCTAGTTAGAATCTCCAATAGCATGACCAATTTGGGTTCTCCCATAGGATAGAAAATCCCAATTTGACCGTTCCTGAAGTTAACGTATATAAACCCTTACTGTGTAGTATGTTTTTATGTTGTTGATGACAAGTCGATATTGTTCTGTACTAAACCATCGACTTCTAATAGTTAGACATATATGCATATTGGAAACCTTTGACTTATCCGTACAAGGAAAGGATATTGTTAGATCTGTGCATTATTGTTTCTTCATAAAATTTTAATAAAAGGTGATGTACTCACTTAGCAATGATATTTAGCATATTTGGAATATAAGAAATGGATATTGCTAATCTAATTATTGGTGTAATGCTTTCTTTAGTATTATCATGATGATAATGATGTTGATATTGACTTAAAGAATCAATAATAAATGCAAATGTATTCGATTGCTAAAAGATTGTCTTCTTTGTGTTTGTAAGCCTATTAGGGTGGAAGGGCCTGAGACAGGTGGTGCCTAAAAACCCCACTTAACAATCTATTGCGGCCATGGATGGGTGGTAGGCCTAGGCCACTTATGAGCTTCGCTGGCTTCCCCCAGTAGGTCATGTGTCTTCTAAGGGGATGACCTGGGTAGAAGGTACAAGTGTTCCCACTAAGCACGTCACTCCAGGAATGGAATGGTCTTAGTTGGACGTTCAGCTCGAAGCCAAGGGGTGGGTTATCCTGATAGGATGCCTGTGCCCTTGGGCTTAGATGGATAGCTTCAGGCGGATCTACCCATGTCACTCCTCATTTGTCTTCATTATTGCTTTTGTGATTACGTTTGTATTTTTGGATATCTACATATTAATGGTAACAGATATGTTACTAATATGTTGAATACAGGATTCAAATCTAAGGTTATTGAATTAGGAGAACCTCCATTTGGATAGAAGAGAACCTAAACATAATCAACAAGCAAATTCTAGGACAAGTCAAGCAAGGGACATTACATTCACAGCCCTTTTTCTGAGACTCACGACCTCTGAAACTAAGGATACAGTGCACAATGATAGCATAAACCCTCACATCCCAAGCAATATATGTACGGCCTGCTCAATTAAAACCAAACATGCCAGCAATAAGGTGATTTAACTGCAACAAAACCCATGAACTGCCTCAGAATTGGTCAACTCTCAACGCCTAGGGTTTAAGAAGTCTCACGACCTCCCTTGAAACCAACGCTCAAAAATATCAAACACAAACAACCTTCAGATTAATGGATATATGGCGTCCCAATTTGATATGCAATTCCCTTCAAAACTTGGATACCAAACACAACCCTGAAACTTTGAAATCTCTGAAATGATGATCTCCAAGAAACCAATGAAGCCCTGTAATAACCTCTGTATGAGATTATCTCTCAGAATGCCCTTGGGTGATCTTTCACACTTGTAGACATTGTTCTCGTTCAGGGTTTTCGTCCTCAAAACGCTTCAATCTTCAAAAGCAGCAAACCCTTGCTTAGTTTCTCCGATTTGCACAAATTTAAATAAAATGATCAATGATAATGAAAAAGCAAATGCTTTTTGCTTTATATACTCTCCAAATCCCCACTTGGCCAAAATCATTACAATAAATATTATCTTTTGATGCTTTAATACATTTGGCTTTTTTTTAAATAATAATTAATAAAGCATCATTAAGAATAATACTTTATTAATTGCCATATAACCCCTTATATCACCTGATAATTAAGTCATCTTTAAATAATTAATATTATTAAAGTCAATTAACTTTAATAATATAAATAAATCATTAATTCCCCATAAATAACCAACACCCGCTCAAAAGAGTAATCCAATCACATTTTCTAGATGTAGGCATGATGACGATTGATCCAAGTATGACTTACTATAAATAGTAAGTATACATGATATGAGCAAGTGACTTACTATAAATGGTAAGTGTGGGGAAAACTATCCTGAATGACCTCTAAAAGGCACTCCAAATAATAGCTTGGACACTGAGCAGAAGAAAGCTAGAGAGAACACCAAAGCCAGCTAAAGAACAGAAGAAACACCCTCAAACGGTCCCCTTAACACCATGTTAGCCTACGGGAGCTAGAGTTATATGCTAACCACCAATCTTGTCCACAGCTAACAAAAAGGGGACATTACAGTCCGCCCTCCCAAAGATTGCTTGTCCCCAAGCAATCCTCACCTGAACAACCAGGCCTGTCTTGAATGTCGATATCCCAAACCAGTTTGTACAATGCTCTACCAAAACTCCATTGCAACCACTGGAGAAAGATAGAGCTAAAGTCGGCAATCCTGTCAATCACTATCTAAAGTAAAAGCAAATTGCCAAGTATAGTAGATCCTAAAGCTCGCAACTCAACTAGAAGCCCGCCATACTCATCACCACTAACCTCTATTGCGCGACTCTAATATAATCTTCACCAAGCTGAAGATGGTGAAGCAACACATTATAATAATCTCCAAGTATCAAAACCCTCCATGGGTGTACTCCACCTGGATCCCATGGACAAATTTGGAATTTTTCCTTCCTGAATCCTAATGGCTCCGGTTGCACCATTCTAACTACGCCAAGAACGCCAAACTGCTCAAAATCTACTCTTATATCATGTATCCCAACAGCATGATTATCCAGTAGAAGTAGCTCAGAATACCTATAAGATTTGTCCCCTTCATCCATAGAAGAAAACACCTCATACCAACCATCCATCTCACACTTGCGTGTCTTTTGCATCATAGTCAAATCAGATGTGAGAGGGCTGAAAGTAAAACCATATGCACACCGCACAATGTACACAATATGGAATGCATCAGTAAGCCCTGTCGGAAGTCCTGATCCAATACTAGGATCCCAAGTCTTGCAATTGTCACCCAACTCCATACAAGGATCAAAAAGAGTGCCATCATCAAACTCAAAGAGTGGATTATCATAAGACAAATCAACATCAACCCCAAACAATGGATTATTAACAAATTGTAAACTATCTTCTTGCTGATCTGAATTATCTCTTTTTGGATTTTTGGAGCAATAGACAAGATCATACTCCACCTGAAAGTGATCTTGCTCCTCCCTCACATGTTCAATCTCTTTTGCCTTCCCTCTACTCTCCTTTCCATTGAGGGAGATAATACAGACTTCCTTCAAACATTCCCCTCAACACATATTTCCTACCATCAACCGAAAATTTCATTTCCATTGTGCGCAAGTTGAGGGAAAACTCTTTGATTGCATGAAGCCACTTCATGACTAAAATAGCATCCATCTCACCCATTCTGACAACGTAGTAATCAGCTTGGAACTCATAATCATTCAACTACAAGGTGAGATTAAGAATCTTCCTTGTATAAGTGAGTGAAACCATCTGCAACTCACTCTGAACCCCTCAAAATCCTCTGTCTGAAGTTCGCGTTTGGCAACCAATCCCTCATCAATGAAGTTATGAGTGGCTCCTCTATCAAGCAAAGTGATCACAAGCTACCCACTCAAGACTCCTTTGATTCTGAATAACCCTTCTCTTTGGATGCTAGAGAGTTGTGCCATAGGAGATGACTTTGCTAAGTCTGTTTCTGACTCATCGGATGTGATGGCATTCTCAAATTTTGCAAATTTGAGATGCCCATTTCAGAAATTTTGCCTCGGTACTTTCAGAAGTGCACTTGAGGGGTCAATTTGAGTGACCCACTTTGGAAAGTCAGAATTTGAGGCCTGATGTTTTTCATGCAAAACCCATTTGTAGACATATTCAATTGAAATATGTGAACAAGTGTGTCAATTTTCAGCTTCCCACGATAGGTTTTGTCAGGGTTTCAAAAAGTGAAGTTGAAGGGTTTTTGCACTTTTCTGCTGTTTGCAGACTGTCAATTTCATAAAGTAGCCTCTTGTTTGGGCTTGCATTCTACAATTGGTTGACTATCATGAGAAAACGAATGTTGTTCTGTGTTCTCCGTATCTAATTGATCTCGTGTGTCAGTTTTCAGAGCCTCATGATTTGATTTGCTATTTTTAGCAAATCAAAACCAATTGCAATTTCTCTTGTTTTGCACCTACATTTTCAGAAACCTTTCTGAGTGGTCAACTTTGACCTTGAATAACTTTTGATCAGTGATGGTTCAAGGAATTTCCTTTTGCACACGTGCTCGGGGTACCTAAATGAACTTATGTGTTTGATGACAACTCGCCAGGGGTTGATTTGCTATTTTTCCAAATCGGCAGTTGGGTGAGTTTTAATTGGTTCAAAATAGGTGCAGTTTCAGGAAAGTTCAACTGAGCAACTTTGGCAGTTAATAACTTTCACTTCGAGAGTCCTTTTTTCAAGCCGTTTGTTTCACTACATTCCTGGAACGAATGTCTACAAGCTTGGAAGTTTTTATTGCTCCAAGAAGTCGTTTGACCAGTTTCACAGGCCGATTCCAGGGCCAACTTGGCCAGTTTGCACCATTTTGCAACAGAGTCGGAAAGTGAGTTTTAATGAAAACCCATTTCATGTTTTCATACCAAAAACATTCAAAAGCTACCTAAAGTCATTTAAGGGGAAAAGTTGTTTGAAAACGAAATATTTTTTTAGCCGGGCCCACATGGGGACCCGACGCGCTCTTGCTGAGGGATACTTTAGTTATGAAAGGTATGAACCTCAGAGCATTATCCCATCATGGGTTGTCATTTATGCATTATCATCACGGGCTTCTTCCTTCTATCTATTGAAGATAGTTTTTCACGTAAGTCACCATGAGATAAAATCACAATACATTTTGATCTTGATGTTCTATTTGAGGAGTTACATGATGCTAAAAAGGCAAATCTTTCATCATGATAATTATGGTTTAGATTTCATGGAAATGTGGATGCACATCTACTTACTGCCACAAATTGGGCGTGAAGTAAGATCCAATTGAATTTGGATATAATTAGGACATGCATTGAGTGGATATATAAACGAAGTGCGGAGGTGACATTTGTTGAAGCTTTCATTAAAGCTAATGTGGAGGCTATGTCACATGAAGGTGGCATCTATTGTTTGGTTGTTTGGATCTTCAAATATTGTCTTAGGGAATGCCACCATTGCTATAGAATACACAATGATCATTGAAAAGACTTTAAAGACTTAATGCAAATGCATTCACCCAAAGTAAAAATCTGTGAGGGAATGCCTTGAGTTTGCGTATGCACAAAATGAATTGGGTGAAAAGGATTCATGAAATTTCAAGCATAAAGGATAAAGGAAGCAGCCCGCAATTGAGAGGGAGTCTTTGTTTCACATAACACTATGGAACAAACCAAGGCGTGGGTTTAAAGTGATGTAAGCCCATTTTAAAATCAATTTGGGAGCATAGACAAAGCATGTAATTTTAATTGGAATCCCAAATCAATGCTAATTGATGGCCATGAAAAACCATTACTTAGAGGAGGATTGCACACAAAATGGGAGGTGGTTGTGGGCTCGGCCTGTGACAAGGTGTAGGCAGCCATCATAGCGTAAGGGATGGAATGAATGCCATTTGCGACATATGCACAAAGTGGAATTGTTGAATAACAGATGAAGCCTCCAAGCGAATGCAAATGGGGAGTATAGGTAGGGCATGCGCCATGCTTGACAAAATACCTCTGAGTAAGGATGAGTCCATGGAATGCCATGATGGTTGGTTACGCACAAAATGGAGTAGTGATCGGTGGAACATGGCGGATGCCCTGTGAGGGCCAGCGAACCTTGGAAGCAAATGAGAACAGAGGGCGCAGTTTGGAGGGGCTATGGACAACCACTAAAGACAATAGAGGCTCAAACCATAGAACAAGGTAATTGGCGCAGCCAGTAGGTAAAGGGAAGCCCGCACCATAGAGGGAAGTAAACAATGCGCAAAGGATGAAGAATGGGACGCCATGTGAGCAGGATATGTACAAAATGAAATTTTAAACGAGTCTTTAGAATTTAAGCAAATGTAATGGGCGTCGACTGTGAGTTATGGTGCGGTCGTGGATAAGTGTAGAAATGACTGTTGAAAATGCTTTAGACCCTTTCTAGCAAATAAAAGCACAATGAGGGTGCGGCCAGCATATGGAAGAAAGGCCTGTGCCAAGTGATGTGAGGATGGGTTGCTCACGCCCGGTGGAGGAGGTTCCCAGATTAATATGATCTCATGGAATGCTATCATGGCTGCGTATGCCCAAAATGGAGTTGTTGAAAGGGGCTTTAGAAACTTTCAAACAGGTGCAATGAGGGATACATCATGGAAGAGAGTGTAAACATCCATCAAAGCACAGTGGTGAGCTATCGCACCGAAATCAAAGGGGCCACCATTATCAAATTGAAGGAGCTCGAGTTGTCTGCAGAATGAATGCATAAGAAAATTAGGGCAACGAAGAAGCGGGAAGGTGATCAACGACAGTCAAAGCACTACGAAATGCAGCTTGATCCAAGTCGTTGCCCGCCATATCGTGATCCATAAGTGTGTGTGGGTTAGTGATTGCGATGGCACGGGGAGATGAGTGTGGGCCCGACAACGGTGTGGCTTGTTTTGTCCGACAGATTTATTAATGAAAACTTTCATTCATTTTTTAAGTGAAGCAAAGCATAATTGCTACAAAGGTTCCGATGGCTTTTATTTAAATATTTTTACTTTAAATAAAGTTTTAGTGGGGGGTGAAATAGTTTTAATGAGAAAAGGTAAAACTGAGGAGCTTTCACGGGTAGTGCATTTTTTAATTATTTCTCAATTGCTAGGTAAATTTGGATGGAATTTTCCTCACAAGGTGAAATTGTTTTTGTGCTGGGTATTAAAATTTCAAAATGTGGGCAGGGGTATTGATAAAGTGAATTTTTTCACTTTATAAACAAATTTACATGGAGGGAGGAGCACTTAAGTGAATTTTATATTCACTTTATTTGAGGAATGTATTGTATGTGCTGGGAAATAAAGTGGAGTGAAATATAATGTGCAACAACAGAAATAAAAGGGCAGAAATGTTTTTCACGGGCATCAAGGCATTTTCCAGCAACAAAGTAAGGAGAGGAGAATATTCTCGTATGGGCATTTTTTCTGTTGGAGGGCAACTTGGGCATTTTTTCAGTTGCAGAACAACTTGGGCAAATGTTGTTTTGGAAACAGAGTGGGTTTGTTACAGGGAGAGGAGAAGATTCTTTGCAGATTACTGATCAACAGGATGGGCTGCCAAATGGCATTTTTGGATCAGCTTTAGGGTTTCTTCTAGAGCATTCTTTTCATCTACATATTCTTTTCTCTTCTCATTGTAACAAGTTAGCAAGTCAGAAATCTTTGGTGAAGATGCATAGAAAATTGTAAAATATGTAGTGATAGAGAAAATGCAAATTGAATTCTGAGTCTTTTTATTGTAGAGTTTGAATTCATGGAGATTTGGTGTTTCATAACAGTACTGGCATTTGAGTTAAACTAATAAATCCAGGCCCATGTCTCTCCTATGTGCAAATGTATTTGAATTTTGAATGAAGTGATCAAGGGTTATTTTGTTCATCTCACTGTTGTGGTGTGTGCAATTCTTGTTTTAGCTTTAATTCAAGGAGTTAATTAAAATGCTTAAATGAGATTGCAGGTTGATATGTTCTATACAAGGATTTGGTAAGTAGTATTGAAGTGAGGTACATATTGGTGATATTGTAAGGCAATATAATCAGAGATGTTATATGCTATGTGTTGAATCTGCTATGAACCATTAGGTGTTGGTGAATTTGACTCCTCCAATGGAAGTAAGGCACTAGTCTGAGTTGCATTTGTTCTTTGTGATTCAATGTTTGTTTGTGTTCACCTGGAGCTTGCCACAATTTTAAAACTAATGATTATCTTTCACTATGAAGTTGTGTTGTAATTATCTCATGCTCCAAATGGTTGATATTACTGATGAACAGCCAGTTCTATTCAGTTTTATCCCGTTTTGTTGAGCTATTCAGTGAGATTATCTGTTATAGTTAATGTTGTTTATAATTTTGCTACAGAGATTGTAAACACATTAAGGGATTACCCTCTCGGGTCTTGCAGAGCCCAAAGTGTAGGAGGTCTTTTCAAATCCTCGTCAGTTGGTCCAAGTCCTTCGAGCTGCCCCTGATTGGAATTGGCAATTCCATAGGTAGAATAGGAGATAAATCTGGTTACAGTAAAAACAACCAAAAGGATGCTCTTCCTATCTCATTGTCCTTTGGATCAGATCGATGTTCAGAAATTTCAGAAGTGATTTCATCGACATAAAAGTATTCATCTAATTTGCATAACCCTACATCGGCCACTTATGACCTAGTTCCCAAGTCCCTTTGCATTTGAAACATAATTTCTGCCTCAAGTCTTTTATGGTGTCATCATTACATTTTTGTGATGGTTTCTTTTGCTGATCTGCAACTTTATGTTGACTCTCATCCTTGGGATATGTGATTGTTTTAGGCGGAAACTGTCTTTTTGGGGCAGCAAGCTCCATGTTTTGCACCTTCTTCATTGCATCCTGTAATGAGGGTGGATCAAATGCTTTAATCCACCCACGTAAGGGCTCCATAAGACCATCACAAAAGAGAACCACAAGTCTCCTCTCAGTTATGCCAGAAACCATTACAAAGAGCCTCTCAAAATCGAAGATATAAGTCTCCAATGACCCAAGCTACTTCAGTTGTGCAAGCTCTCAGAAGTATACCTCTAGGTATTTCTTATCAAACCGATCGATGAGTTTGTTAGTAAACTCATCATAGGTGGTGACAGACCTATGCCCAATTGTAGTCAATCCATGATACCACCGCCCATGTGCCAATCCATCCAAATGGAGAGTGGCAAATCTGATTGCCTCATCCTCAGGCATGGGCCTCAAGGAGAGATAGTTGTCCAATTTCTAGACCCAAGCACATGTTGAACACCTATCACTCCGATCATAATCCTCCAAGGTTATCTTACCCACTACCTATTGGAAGTATCTCGTCACCTACGATGCTCTAGCCTTCAATCTGCCAACTTCAATGTCATGTCCCCCGAAATTGTAACATTGAGATATAAAACATCAAAAACAAGATTAATAAAATACATATTAAAACATTAACTATTTAATATTATTATAATTATAATGATCAAGGACAATATTATAATTATAAATATTAAATACGATATTATAAATACTGAAATATCAATACTAAATATTATAATCGTTGTAATGTATTAATGTAATATATCAATATAAAAGACAATATTATAATGAATATAAATATAAATATATTGAATAGCATGGTGATTACAATCATTATAATATTTAAAAACAAGTAAATCAAGATTAGAATAAAATAATAAATAAAATATAATGAAGATAAACTTAAATAAGATCAAAATTATAATAATGATCTTAATGCTGTAGATCTTATACATATATTCTCATAAAGATAAATATAAATCATTATTTATATTTGTTGTAGATCTTATATATATGATCATTGTTATTTAAGCATAAACAAAACCCCTTAGAAAATATCGTTTTCCATATCAGCACAAGACAATAGTTAATGCAGCGATTAGAATAAAACCAAAGAGAAGCAACGGTTGACTTTCACAGGGAAGCGATCTGACTAGTGAAGACGTGACCTTTCCCAAGCCAAGCCGATACTTAATAAGAGTCTCTTTCAAAGCAATGAGGGGGGGGAGAAATAAGGAGGAATATATATGTTGTAGAAGGAAGTGCCACCGTGGCTGAAGAAAGGGGAGAACAGAAATCGCATGGGCAGAAGGGTAAGGTAATAAAACTTCTACAGATCGATTACAGGTAAGTAAATTATGTTACATAGGAGGTAATTACAGTTTATGTTGAAAATCAATCAAAGAGTAAATAAATGATAATAAATGAATACCTAGCAAATAAAGTAATAGTTGGTATTTGATATATATATATATATGATAGATATAAATATATTAAATATAATATGTTTTTTGTATGTATAATTCAGATGTTGATAAATATATTTTGGCAATTGATAAGTATACATTTGGGTATCTATATATATATATGGAGAGATAGAGAGAGACTTGCAAAGATCTCATAGGTGGTGGACACACGCAATTATATATATATATATATATATATATATATATATATTATTTACGATTATCCAATAATGAGGCTTGTAGCAATTATTGAGTTTTATAATTAATAATGAACCTATTCATTCGCTATGATGTTAAAGGGTATAATAGAATTCCACCTATGAAATCTTGAGAGATATTTAATAGCGAATGTACTTATGAAATATATTATAGAAGAATCATTCATAGTGAGTGATAAAGAGGAAATGAATAACCCTTTGACAAGAATGGAATATTTATATCATCTCTAATCCTATTAGGTGTTATTACTGAAATTTATTGATCTTTAACATTCTAATGTCTCTTTGAGAAATACTTTGAATGCAAGATTCAGGTTTAAGTGCTTCCACTAGAAAGGGGACATTACAAGCGGTATCAGAGCATCTTTCTTGCCATCCTGTGTGTGGTTGAGCTAGTTGCTCACTTGCTTGAGCTACTTGCTTACATGTTTGAGTTGGTTGCCTACTTGCTTGAGTTGGTTGCCTACTTGTTTGAGCTGGTTGCTTGTATGTTTGAGCTACTTGTTTGTCTACTTAAGCTACTTGCCTACTTGCTTGATCTAATTACTTGCATGCTTGAGCTGGTTGCTTGTGTTCTTGAGCCGCTTACCTGTCTACTTGAGCAAGTTGCATACTTGTTGGAGCTACTTGCTTGCATGCTTGAGCTACTTGCTTACTTGCTCGTCTACTTGAGCTACTTGCCTATGTGATTGAGTTGCTTGTTTCCCTGCTTGAGCTACTTGCTTGTGTGATTGAGCTACCTACACGAATATGAACTGGATTCATGTTGAATAACTGTAGTGTCGATGATGAAAGAGATTGTAATAGGAATACATATATAAATAATGATTAAGAAATGTCAACCTTTACCAAATTATCCTTCTTTCTTAATCGATTCATTAGGGAGGAGAGTTGGAAGCGCATGAAGGATAACAAAGACTACGGTCCCTTTAAGTAGACCACCTTCAGTGGATGACTGCGGTCTGCCATTGGAGGCCAAGAGGGTTTGTTTAGCCGCTCTTGGGCTGAGAAAGGAGTGCTCTAAGGGCATCCTAATGTGTGAACCTCTCTTGCCCCGCCTATGAATTTGATGATTAAAGGATAATAACTTGGGAGTGTTTTAGTATCTATTTGTTTGCTTAAAAAAATTACGAATTGAATGCACTATTATATGTATGTTGCAAGAAGCAGTAGTTTAATAGGAAAGGCTACTGTTGACGTGTGTTTTATGACAATGCCAGCACAGAATAAAATGTCCAACGGTCACTCTATTCTCTCTTTCAAAGTATTCCACATGCTAAGATTGCATGAGAGTTCATGTGTTCAACTCCAAGGTTCCTTTTATTGCGAATAGACTCAGTTGGTTGATGTGAATATGCTGGGTATTCCAAGGGGACTTACGTAATTGTTCGATTTCTTTGCTCAAGCAAATGAAAGGTTTTGGCTATAATGCTCTGGTATTTGAACGGACAGGGAAATACTGAATGTAAAGGAGATAGGGATAGGAATTCTACAAGCTATCTCTAAGGGTGGAATGCAAGGGCTAGCTTTAACAATCTTCAAACCAAACTTTGTTTCGTCTCCCCGTCGGACAACTCTGGCAAAGCTGGTGCAATCTTCAAAGGATGGATAAGATGTTCAAATTGGGATTCAACATGCGCACCCCTTCACGACGAAGCAAGTGGGCACACAAATCACAACCGAAGTTAGGTGTTGGGATTCCAGTTGACCACGTAGGGGCAGACTTACCGTCAGCAAGCCCGCTAGTGGTATGGATACAGGAAGATATGCTCAAACAACGTCACATTCCACAATTAACACTACTTGCATGAAAACAAAATCTACTTTACTCTACTCTATTCGAATTGGAAAGACGAAAAGATCTCGTCAACTGCCCACAATGCAAAATGAAGTCACCAATCAATGAAAACCTTATATTATGAGAGTCTTACACAACAATCTTTTGCAAAAACTTTCAAAGGGAAAGTCTTTCTTTCTTTTCCAAACTAAGCTAACTCCTAGCTCTACTTTAACTTCTATCTAGCTCAACTCTATCTCTGATTTCTATCTAGCTCTGATCTATCTCTAACCATCTTACAAATGAGGGGGGATACCCCTTTTATATCTAGCCCAACCCAGTGGACGACTTAGATTGAAATACAATGGAAGGCTTAGATTGAGCCACCTAAGCACTGATTAGGGTTTTAGCCCTAAAAACCGCCACTGAGAGGAGTGGGGCAATGAATGCGCCCTCCACTCCTCATCAATGAACCACTATCCGCCATCAATGCATGTCGTCTCCTTCCAGAAGGTCATCGTCCAGAAGGGCGTTTCCCTTCTCCTTCTCGCTGGCTGCAAATCTGATGAACTTGGCCAATACTACCTCAACTTCTTGATCCGAAATGGGAGGAATGTGATCCAACTAAAATTCTAAAACTGTAACTATTTGCCCATGCCGGGCACAAGATTTCTTCCAGGCAACAAGGGCATCCTGGGTGTTCTGTATGATACTGGAGAACGTAGCAGTGTTCTCGAAATCATCCTGTGTGAAGGTCTTCACCTCAAAAAAGAATGGCATCAATCTGTTCTTCAATCCATGTACAGTTACCTCTTCAGAAGTCAACCTCCTGGCAAAGATTGCCTCCAATGTGTTGAGAATTCCATCTAAGATGTTCGTCATGGCCTTTCTGACCCTGACAGAATCTGTCTATGATGCATCGTAGAATCCTCTGCCTATAATTACTGAAGAGTACCATCCGGCGAAGTCGTATCTATCCCCCTGCTGAATAACACCTCCCTCAACCAAAGTCTGTTGAGGCATGCTCATCAAAGCCCCTAAACGAAGAACAACTCTCATCTGATACATACGCACCTCACCCCAAGCATGGTTAACTGCATCCATCCTTGCCATAATATTGGAGGCTTTCCCATAGGCATGTGCAAGATCCTCCATAAACTTTCTTGTTTCGACACGGATGCTAGCAACCCATTTGTCTGCCTGTTGTGCCATTCTCTTCAAATCTTCTAACCCACTGATTGACTCCCTGGAAAATTCAGCTAGAAGCTCAATTGCCAGATTCTCTTGCCCCACAAGGATGGGACAAGTGTTGTAAATATCCAATCAGTGTCTTGTGCTCTACCTTCAATTTCTTGTACTTGCCCTCAACATAGGACAATCTATCCTTGAGTGCTCGATAGGAATTATCGCACTCCTCTACTACTTGTGCTCCAGTAGGGCGGCCAAGTTCCATAGTTGTGACAACATAATTTTCGGGAACGGCCTCATCCCGATCACACTCTACCCAAGGCATTGCCATATGTAAAGTTCGAGATCCATCTTCATTTGTGGATATTTTGGAGAACTTCCTAGCCTTCTTCTTTGTTGGAGGTGCGCTGATCCTCTGTAACAACTCCTCCATCTCAACTGCGGGATCAGTCTCATCTACAGGATCACGCTTCATCCTATCCCTTAGCCATTCTGGCACCTCCTACCGCATGTCAGATATAAAAAAAGGTTGCTCAACCTCGGCCTCTACCTCGTGAATTTCATCTCCGCCATCGTTCCGACGAGGATCGTCATCATTAATAGGCTCAATGTCTCCTGAGCTCTGGGCATCCTGATCTGAAATGGCATCATCCTCGAGAGCCACCTCAATCTCCTGTTGAAACTGAGTATCTGTGGCAATCCCTTCATCAGTCTCCTGTTGATTCTCTTGCTGATTATCTTCTCGGGGCATGTTGATGCTCTGGCCCACTGATTCTCTACGAGGTGGCTGACTTGCCACTTGCACTGCCTGTTCTGTCTATAATCTCTCCCTCTGATCAGCAAACTATGATACCTCCTGTAGACTTGGAGAGTTTGCTCGAGATGGTGTATGCAAGGACTCCTCAACTCTCAAAGGCTCAGGCTGAACCGGCTCTTTTCCTCTTAGCTCTAGAGTATGATCCACCTGTCTTCTCTGCCTAGCTGCTGGCGATCTGTGATCTCCCATCAAATTGTAGGTAAGGGGAATTGATCGTCCCTTAAGTCGGCTGACATGCCTCTCCACCCAACTCCGTGTAAATGTTAAGACCGGGATACAGAGTGTATCCAAGTCGGTGATCTCTAGCTCCAACCAATCTGAGAGTGGTAGAGGCGTATCTCTCACTATCTCGTAGCCAGCCTGTACTACGTTTATGTCTTCTTCAATCTGATCCGATACTGGGACAATCTCGCACTCTCTGATCATTACCAATGGTATCCGAGAGAACATTCTCTTCCTGATCTCGATCTCATCCACTGCACTCGCCCAAAAGTCTTCGATCTGTGCCTTGTGCCTAAACTCTTCTGACAATATCCATCTAATGTTCCTGTGGGGATCGTAGTGGTGCCTGCTGGTATGGTAGGAAAGATGGAAGAATTGGAGCTCGTTTTCTGCTTCCCTAGTTGCTTGCAGCGATGGGCAGATTTCATCTGAATTCCCCATGGTAATTGGGAATCCGAGTCCACCTTTCTTCTTCTTCTTTTGAATCCTATCATAGGCAATGAGTTGCCTAGATACTTCCAGCATCACTATTCTGTTGGTGGGATACCGGGGCAATCTATAAGGATAGGAAGAGAATCCTTGCAGCCTTATGTAGGTGAACTTTGGAAATTGGATAAACCAACATCCGAATTTCTCAATCATCTCTTGTGCTTCCCTAGATATTCTGTGATGGGTTCTCTGTTGCAAGGTCCTCGTAATATGCATAGTGAAGGCGTCATTGACCCTTTTGTAGTTAGTTGTGCTTGTTAAATGCAATTGTGGACAAGCCTCATGTATTTTAAATTGATGGGAACCACACCCAATTGGTTCCTTATAGGAGATTCCCCTATACTTTGTCATGAGAGCCAACATATAGACGATATAAGAGCCCATGTAGAACGTTTTCGTTCTTCTCACACCACAGAGCTGTTCATGAATGTTGTCGCTGATCAACAGTGCCCAATCCATGTGATCTTTGCCCTCTAGTACCAAGTTGACATAGTAGAACATCCAAGGTTCAAAGATGAACACTTGGGGGCATCCTCCAACTTTGCTCAGCATCATAATCAGATCCCCAAACTCCTATCTCAAGTCCTCCGAGATTATCTGTTTGGGTAGTTTTGTACGAGTTGGTTTGGGCTTGATCATCCACGTGGTGTTTATCAAATCAGCACATCGGTCATTTGTGGATGAATACATTCTTTCAACCCTTTCTTTTGTCTTATAGATCATCTTCTCATGAACTGGAATCCCGAACGCTTCCCCGATTGCTTCAGGTGTCAGGTTGGCCAATATCTTGCCATCTGGCGAAGTGATCGTTCTTTGCTCTGTGTTGTAGTGGTGGGCGCATTCCATGATGAGTTTTGAACACCGGATAACCGGCGGAAAACTGGTAGCTGCATACAATCCGCTCCTGACAATACTGTGTGAAGTCACCGATGGGTGATGGCCTCCTATCCCCATTATCCTCCTTCTAAATGCCTCCAGGTTGAACGAGCCTAGATTTGTGTCAGCTAGCTTGCCCATCTTCGAAGAAAACTTTGATTCCGGCAGGAAGGACTTGCTTAATTTCTTGATCACTGCTTGTCTGGATTCGGTGTGGTTGTTTCTGCCTGCAGCTTTTCTGCTTGATTCAGCCATTCTGCAAAAAGGGCAAGAGAGTTAGAAAACAAGATTTTAAGATAATAAAATAATCGTTGTTGAGGGTGTCAGCAGATTTTTGAATAAAAAGGGTTGCAACGATTTGTCACTTTCAGCTGCAAACCTCAACTGTCTTGTTCACTTCAACGTTTTACTTCAACTGTGAAATTTTTGTACTTGCAGCAGTTCTTGAGACTCCTCTTCAAACTCGCACTTCTCTAAAAAAAACGTACTTTCAGCAACTTGTAAATGCTCTTCGAATTCGAACTTCACCTTCAGCAACTTCAAGACTTCTCAACTTCAGATTTCTCAGCAACTTGGGACCTCTCCTCACAAATTTGTGCCTTCAGCAACTACAGCCTTAGCACATCAAATCGTACCTTTCACAGCAGATTGGGACTTCTCAACAACTTGTACTTCAGCAGTCTCAGCCACTTCAAACTTGCTACTTAGCTTCCTTCACAAATTCGAACTCTTCCAGCAACTTGAGAATATTTTATTTCTCTGCAAACTCGTACTTCAACTTCAGAAAATGCTCTGCATTCAGCAACTTGTGAGGAGAATGAAGAGGACTTAGAATATTATAGCCAGGTCGAAATCCAGCAGAGGCTATACTTAGCACATTTTCGAATTCCACTTTCCCTCTCTTTTCCAGTTGTAACACTTGTTATTCGAAGCATCAGAATCTCAAGCTTCTAGAATTATGAATTTCATCATCTCTGCACAGGCTTGCCTTATCATATTTGATCTTTTAAAATATTAAACCACTCACTCTGTTGAACAACTTCGAATTCATTTGGCTAAGTCATTTAATCATCCTTGCCTTGGCAAAATTGTCTAATTCAATTTTCCAGCGAAACATCTCATTCATGAAGTCATATTTCCCTTATTTGCCTTAGAGAAATTCTTGAACTTACCTTAGGAATTTTATCAAAATAGACACCGGGCAAAATTTCCTGTCGAAATGATATGAGCGAGGTGTAGAACCAATTGGAATCACCTCTGAATTGCAAACGTTCAATACCCAGAAGGAAATTCTTTTCAGAACTCGTTGCTTCCATGTGTATCCAGATGAAGTACTTATAATTTTTATTATTTAAAAATAATAAAATGGCTAAGGTTTATTTTTCTTCACTCCGGACGTCTTCCACACCTACAATCTCCAGTTTCTCGGCCTCGGTAAACTTTCTTGATTTCTTCCTAAAGAATTTTCCCTCTGCCTGGCATGTATCATCTTGCCTCTGGAAATTCTAGCATCATCTCCTAGGCATATTTTTTGTTTTTTTTTTAGAAAATGCCTTAGGAAATTATTTTTAAATTTAGATTTTATTGACTCGCCCTTGAAGGGCACATTTTACCCATCCTGCTTCCATTCCATTCCTTAGGCAATTCCACGCCTAGACTTCCTTGCTCACACACTTAGCAATTTTCTTCTTTAAGTCCTAACTCCTTGGGTGCATTTCACATGGTGAGGAGGAAAAATATTTGACCTTAGGCGCGTTTCACCCAATGAGGAAGATCTTATCACACTTAGAATATTTTCAAAATCACGTCCCCCCTTTACCTTGTCTTTGCCTTAGGCGCATTTAGCATGTGGAGGAGGAAAACACCTTGGGCGCATATCACACATGACAATTCCAACCTTGGGCGCATTTGAGGGTGTGGAGAGGAAATTCCCCAAGTCTAGCGCATTTCCTCAACACTTCAACGTTTTACCTTCTACCTTGCCACCTTGGGCACATATGCTATGGGGAGGAGGAAATTGTGGGCGCATTTGCCTTTGGTAGGAGGAAATTCCCACGCCCATGGTGACCCTTCACCTTCCTTGAGCGCATTTCCCATGGTGAGCTTCTTGTTTTGGGCGCATTTCAACTATGGGAAGGAAAGCGCCATCATCCAGTGACCTTTCACCTCCCCTAGGTGCATTTAGCCTATGTTGCTTCCATCCTTGGGTGCATTTGAGGGGTCCTCAAGGAATTTCCATGCCTTAATGAATTTTACACCCTTTTATTCCTTCTGGGCATACTTCATGTGTCTCTATGCCAGTTATCACTTATACATTTTCAACGCCCCAGTCATGACTTGGCTTTCTAGTTTGGGCAAATTCGGAGAAATTAGGGTTTCCTTGCATTTCACCCTATTCTGAGCTGGAGTTGGCGTGGCTGTGCCTTCACTGGTTTTGCTACCTCATTTATATCTTCCCTGGCACAACGTATGCTATTTTTAGCAAACCCTAAAATTGGCCAATTTCTACATCTCTGTTTGCTTCAAAATTCATTCCACTTGTTCCTGATGCTATAAGTGACCTGTTCACACTTGTCTCTGGCACAGTACCTGCTATTTATAGCCATGAGATGGCTTACTAAAAATAGTAAGTATCCAGATCGTGCTCAAATTTTGCCAGTAGGCAGCTTGAAAGATGCTGGTCCCGGTGGCGTGCTTCGTTTTGACATCTCTGTATTTTGTTCCATCTATTTTTAGACATAGCAGGGGAAACCCTAATCTGATTTGCATGCGCCCCGGACTGTTCTCGATTGTCTTGATTTCTGCTTTTTGTCACTCTGCTTGCTGGACTGAAGTGTTGGGTAACCGCTGGGCTGAAGCTGCTATTTATAGTAAGTGTCCGGAAAGTGGTCCATCGGACGTCAGATGAGTTTACGTAATCACGGTGCGAGTAAGGATCTCAAAAACCGGAAAGCGGTCAGCGTTAAGCGTGGCTAAAAATAGTAAGTCCCTTAAAACTGACTCATTCCGTTTGCATGTCATACCATTGTGAAGCTCTCGCAAAACCCATATGGAATATCCGGACATGCACTAAAAATCTCTACATGCAAACCCTAAAAATAATAGAAGGCTGAACTCACGAAAGTCCTTGTCTTGGTTTTGCATGTTACATCGCCGAAGGTGGAAAGCGGATCCATTCTCGGTCATGTATTGGAGAATTGTCACGTTAAATCCTAAAATAGCCTCGAAGGCTAAGGCTGCTAAAATGTAGGTTAATGCGAATCCGTTCAATTTCGTAATTGTAGGTGCCACGAAATTTGCACAGATATCCGTAGTTAGAATCGAAATCGAGGAAGGCCTCAAATTAGGAACTTACTAAAATAATAGTAAGTTGTCAGTTGATAAGATTTGATGGGATCGACTTGGAGTCTCGAAACATCTTCCATTGTACTTGATTTCACCACGATAACTTTCGATTTGACTGAAACAAGCCTAAGGATAGAAACCTAATTTTGTAGGCAGCGAATTGACTCAATCTAGGTCAAAACGGGACATCCGGAAGGACAAAAGATCGAGAGGCGAGAAGGGAACCAAAGCCAAAAGACGGAATGGAACCTTAAGGAAATTAAGAGTCCCCATCTTGGATGGGGTGGAGTGTGTGAAAGGTCTGGCTTACTACCTTGATTTTTATTGCATTTGAATTAATGTCTGTCAATTCAGTATTTCTTATTTCATGAAACATATATGTGTTTCTAGGATAAATTCTAAGTAGCCCAATTGAGGGTCATTACACAAACTATCGCATGGTTGATCAACAGAAACTCTCCATCATAGTAGGAGATGGGGAATAGGAGGTGCAAAAGGGATAGCAGGTGCTAGGGACCCTTCCGAGTAGTCGACCCACATGGATGACTGCGTGTTTGCCATTGTTGGGCCAAGAGGGCCTGCGTACCTGCTCTTGGGCTTGGAAGGAAGACCTCTATGGGCATCCCAACGCAGCCATCCTATTCGACCATACCTATGATTGAGAAGACCTATAACTTCAGCAAGGTGTTGTTGAGTCAACATTACGTGTGCCTTACAGATATTCAAGTATAAACTTTGAGATAATTTATGTGTATTCAAAGGTTTACCTTGTGACTTATATGTATGCGTTGTAACATATGTTCAGATGAATACTTTGTGTATAATGTGTATTTGCGTGTATGCTTCCTACTGATGTGTATACTTGATGACCTTGGGATGGTGGACGGGTCCACGGTGTAGTATGGGATGCACCAAATCCCCCTTCCCAATTGTCTGACAGTATACTTCATTAAAGTACATTTGTATTTGAGCATATACTCTATGGCTTATGACCTGTATTTGAGTGTATATTCTATGGCCTTGTATTTATATCTGTGTGCATACTATACGACTTGTATTTGTATTTGAGTGTATACTCTATGGCCTTGTATTGACATTTGAGTGTGTACTCTATGACTTGGATGTGAATCTGAGATGTATTTGTATTCAAGTGTATGCTCTAGATAAATTTGTATTTGTATACTTGGTGACTTTGTATTCAAGAATATACTTCATGATTGATGAACTCTAGTACATGACTATTCCATTCTCAAATGTATACTGTGTGTTCGCAAAATTCATGCCTTATATGTATTTGTTTGTAGTTGTTGAGTGTGTCTATGAGCATTCTTATGCCTATGTTCTTTATGTATGATCATTTCGTGCTTTATGTATATTATGCTTCATACTATGTATTTATGCATATGCTTCAGTGTACTTAATTGTCTTCTAAAATTAATGCCCCATGATTACACTTCTTGTATCTCATGTGTATTTTTTTCATTTATTGAGTGCATTTATTCCATGCATAGAAGTAAATTTGAGTGTACTTGAATGTTCTATATACTCATGCCTTATGTAATGACTAATTGCTCCTCGCTCTATGGTGTGACTCCTATATGTATGCTTCATGTGTGCTAATACGAATACTTCATGCTTCATCCACTTCGTCATTGATATGTGTCCTCATGTTTGAATGCCTGTATGTACTTTTTGTTACAATCTACACATCTCATGTGTATTCATGTATATGATCTTGGCGACATGTATTACAATACCTTGCGTGTATCCCTACATCTATTTCTATGACTTATAGGTAATCATTTGTTCTCATGTGAATGATTCATGCTTATATGTATACTTCATGGCTCTGAGAAGCTGTGTACTATTGCTTACAACAAATGTCTTACAAATACTCCATGCGTACACTCCATGTATATGTTTCATGAGTTTATGAATTGCTTCACTTCTTCTGTATATTTAGATGTTTTCTTCTGTCTTAAATGTTTTCAACATATTTACTCCATGAATACTCTTTTCATGTATGCTTGTGTTTGATTCATGCCTCCTGTGTATTCAAGTTCCTTTGGCTTACATTATGATTTGTGGGTGATCATGTGTATACTTTTGTGACTAGTATTCATATGTATACTTTCTCTCTTACCTGTATTCATGTGTATATCTTGCGACTCATGTGTATGTGTGAATATACTCCATAACCCACATATATCCCTACATATACGCATATTTATGCTTCATGTGCTAGCTTCATTCCAAATGTGTCTCCAAACAAGATTTCTCCATGGGTGTTCATGATTACTACATAGTATAAGAACTATGTTGGGAGGTACTAACAAACTCACTTATCTAAAACTGAATTATTATTAGTATCCAAATGCAATAGCAAAGAACCGTGAAAGATGTTGGAATTGTGAT
>VCHN02004939.1:0-10732 GCA_007115665.2 Sequoiadendron giganteum
AGGTGGAGGTGGAGGTGGAGATGGAGATGGAGATGGAGAGGTAGAGATAAATAATGCGAAGAGAGGAGAGAGGGATAAAGAGAGATGGAGAGATAAATATATAGAGGGAGAGATGAAGAGATGAAAGGAGAGGAAAAGGGAGAGTGATAAATAGAGATATAAACATGGAGAGAGAGGGGGAGAGAGATAGAGAGAGAAATATAAAGAGAGATATGAAGTGATATAGAGAGAGGGAGAGAGGGATAGAGATAAATATAAAGATAGATATATGAAGTGATATAGAGAGAGGGGGAGATATAGGGGTATAGAGAGATATAGAGATAATGATATAGAATAAAGAGAGGGAGAGATAGAAGGATAAATATAAAGAGATAGAGATAGGGGAGAGAGATGTAGAATAAAATAAAGATATAGACATATGCATGGAAATAGGGAGAGGGAGAGAGAGGGGTGGATAGAGATTGGGAGATATGTGTAGAGGGAGAGAGAGAGAGAGAGAGAGAGAGAGAGAAGTATAGAGGGAGATATGAAGATAAAGGGAGAGAGTAAAATAGAGATAATAGTAGAGGGAGAGGAAAAGATAAAGAGATATAGGGAGGTATACATAGAGAGGAGATAGAGAGAAATGGAGGGCGAGATAGATTGATAACGAGATGGTGATATAAGGATACATAGAGAGGGGAAAAGATATAAAAATAGAGATGGAGAGAGGGATAGATAAATGGAGAGATAGAGATATATGGAAGAGAAAGAGAGGTAGAGATAGGGAGATAAAGAGTGGGAGACAGAGAGATAGAGGTAGAGAAAGGGAGATATATAGTTAGAGAGTGATAGAGGAGAGGGGGTAGAGGTAGAGATTTCAATAGATATAGAGGTGAAAAGGGAGAGGGAGGTGGAAAGATATAGATAGAGGGAGATATAGAGAGATGGATAGGTATAGGAAGAGATTGAGAGATAGGGAGATATTGGTAGAGAGATATGGCGAGAGAGAGAGAGACCTGTAGAGATGATGAGATATAGATAAAGAGGAGAGGAATAGATAGGGATATATAGATAGAGGGGGCAATAATGAGAGATAAATGAGGTGATAGAGACAAGTAATAGAAATAGATATAGAGTAGGGAGAGAGATAGAGAGGGGAGAGATAAAGTAAGGTAGAGATAGAGATAGATATATAGGGAGATATATATCCCTCTATCTCTATTTGTGTCTCTCCCTCTCTCTATATCTTTATATCTTCGTATAGATCTCACTCTTCCTTTCTAAATCTTCTTCTCTATCTCTCCCTCCCTCTTAATTTTATTTTTTGCTTCTCCATAAATTTGGGAATATTATAACATAAGTGCACTATAAGACACTCATGTTTATACCTACCTTGGGTATTTCTACCCTTAGGGTTAAATTTTCCTTGGGAATAAAATCTTAAGGGATGGACTTATATTCCAACATCTAAAGGCGTGTTTTCTATAATTGTTAAAAAGTGACTAAATATTAAGTGTCAAGTTTTCATGTTTTTCAATGTTGAGCTAAAAAAATACCACCATAACATCAATCTCTCTCTTAACTTTCTAACCATGTAATTTTTTTCTACATTTTGAATATGTTAAGATTTTGATCTTTAATTTATTTTTCTAGTGTCTTCCTTTTTCTTCAAAAATATATGTATAGTATTTTTGGTTTCATTTTTTATTTATTCATCCAAATTTAAAATAAATTGCATCTGTACATTCTATACTCTATTCCATGTGCATTCGAGACATTTTGACTTTCTATTAGGTTCCAAAAATAGGGGGAGCACACTCAAAAAATGTAATACTCCATAAGTAATATCTTAGGGGGAGCACACTAGACGCTATATTGGATTTCAAGAAAAAATAGGAGCAGTTTGTGTAATTTGCCTATTTAAAACCCTTAATCTTGGTGCAGGAGCACCTAGGCTAACCTCCATATTTTGTCATCTTTGGTTTGTATCTGACCTTAGCCAAGTCAGAGAGTTTGAGTGTTTGCTTTAGACCTTAGATGGTCTTGTTTTTGTTTGGGCCAAGTGAGTTAGCCATTAGGACTAAGGTCACACTATTTGCCATTGTTAATAGGTTATGTTTTTTTATGTTAGTTGTCTAGGGGAGATTAGAGTCTTTAAGTTGTTCTAAACACTTAAAGTGGTTGTAAAGATGCCTTAAGGCCATTTAATGTGTTGGTTCCTCGAGATCTTGAGGGAATGGTGGTCCTAAGAAATAGGAACAAGGCATGAAGGAAGATGCCAAATGTTATAAGGCAGTTTGCATAGGTTGTTGCATGCAATCCGGTTGCCTTTGGATTCCCTTGGGAATAGGAAGTGGAGGAGTTCGACCAACTAGCCTAGAATCATGGAGTGGGCATCTATTATGAAAAAAGACTCGTACCTTTGTGGAGTTAGTAGCTTTTGGAAGAGTGAGTAGTTTTCTTGTAATCAAGATTGGAGTGAATGAAAGAAAGAAGTTTTGCAAATTCTGTGTTTTCTTGTTGATACCGAGTAGTCTTGTGTGAATGTGACTATA
This sequence comes from Sequoiadendron giganteum, assembly GCA_007115665.2. Taxonomy (NCBI): domain Eukaryota; kingdom Viridiplantae; phylum Streptophyta; class Pinopsida; order Cupressales; family Cupressaceae; genus Sequoiadendron; species Sequoiadendron giganteum. The sequence continues at coordinate 2,538 of VCHN02004939.1, forward strand.
GATAGATCGAATGCATTGAGTTAGTGTTAAAATTGTATTCATAGAATAGATATCAATCTTTTACATTTCATAAACAAGTTAGTTTAGAGTAGACATTAGTGTTAGTTGAGTCATTTTGTTTTAGAGCTCCTACTGGTCCTGTCCTGACCAGTCGATGCTTTCATGGCTCCCCCATGAAGTCTTTTCTTGGGAAACACCTAAGGATGGGTGGAATGTTAGGGGAGTCAGTAGTGTACATAATGCTAGAGTTAGGAAGCATGACAGAAAGGGAGAAGCTTCTCTTAGCCACTGATCTCTAGGCGAGCAGGTAGAGCCCGGTTAAAGAGCTAGAGGAGAAGCATTAAGGGTTTCTTGCAGGGAAATGAAGTACAGTACGACCAAGTACGGTTCTAGGTGGGTTAGGAGTAGTTCTTGGTGTGACAGGAGGATTGGGTTCTTATTAATCCATTAGAGAAATTTTGGGACAAGGAAACCAGTGAATTCCTAGGAATTAGTCCTTGTAACCCTACATACCCTAGGTTATAGGAATCTACTGTACGGATGTTGTCAGGCCAGAAGATCCATTGAACAATTTAAAACTCCCAAAAGGGTACTTGAATATGCTTTTAGATTTATAGGGTCATTGGAAGAATTTTGCAAGAAATAGCAAAAAGGGACTGGTAAAGTCTACAAGGATTAGGCTTGTTTTGAGGTCTTCAAATGGAGAACCCTTGAACCCGATAAGAATGGAGTGGAAGAACCTTCTGTAATGGTTCAAATTGGAAAAAATATGAAGGTCCTGAAAAGGATAGACACCCCTGCAATGAAGAATGAGGTTGGAGTGAAGATGGCACTTAGAGATTTCTAGGGGAGCAAGAGAATTGAACTAATCACATGGTGTTTGTCCTCCAAGGTGAAGCACAGAGGAGAAAGCTCTTAGAGAAGAGTGAGGATTGGATTTAGTTAATCATCTAAACCAATCAGGACCTAGAGGAGACTAGGTTCCTAGAAGAGACAAGCTAGGTCTCTTAGCTCAGTGCAAGCAAACCGAGGAGCTCATACATCATATTGGTATCAGAGCTTGATTTGATCAGGCTTGTGGTGGATGTTGCAACCTACCGAATCAGTGGGAGAGAATACATCTATGGAAGGTGCTACAATGGTGACTAATGTTGAGTTAGCCAAGAAGGTAGAGGAACAAGAAGAGGACAATAAGTCCCTAAGAGAAAGGTTAGCTCGAATGGAGCAACTTTTGGATGAAGTCCAAGAAACGGCAGACAAAGTAGATCAGAAGGAAGAACAAGAAGCAAGGGAAAAGGAAATAGAGTTGGAGGAGGAAGCTCCAACCCCTAACCCTGTGATTCCTGAAGAACCTTTCTTAAAGGCATTAAAAGCATTGAGTGGTAAAGCTTTGGAATGTGTGCCACTATTTAGTGGACAAATGGATCCAGATTCAGTTGTGGATTGGATAGACAGCATTGAGAACCATTTTGAGTGTGATGGTATCTCAAAGGCACAAAAAGTTATGGTGGCCAAATCTAGACTAAGAGGTTCAACTCTTTACTTGGTGGAAGTTTGTGCAAAGCGAGAGAGAAAAGGATGGAAAAGGTCCTATAGTTACTTGGAAAGGTATGGTGAACAAAGTGAAGCAGACCTACCTTCTTGATGGTTATGAAGTGCAATTGTATAGAAGGAGACACAATCTAAGACAAAAAGATTTAGATGTCCAAACTTACACAGAGGAATTTCAAAAGCTATGTTTAAGATCAAGGCTAGTAGAAGATGAGAGCATTAAGCTTGCAAGGTACTTGAATGGTCTCAAGTGGTCTATTCAAGAAGACATGAGTTTGGTGAAATTCAAAACCATTCGACAATGCTATAAAATGGCCCTGAAGATAGAAGAGAAAAGCAAAAGGAAGCAAGAGCAAACCTCCAAAATTCGAGGTAAAGGAAAAGACAGTAAAGGACAAAGAGGTGGTTATAGTGGAAGAAGTTCTTAAACAAAAACTCAAGGAGACATAAAAGCCAGTGAGCAGCAAGAAGGAAGCTCCAGTAGAGGTGGTAGAGGAAGAGGCTCTAACTTTAGAGGAAGAAGTGGTGGACAAGGAGGAAGAGGCAACTACTTTGCCAACATGAAATGTTACCATTGTAACCAAATGGGGCACCCGACCTATGGATGTCCAAAGAAAGGTAGTTCTTCACATGGTGGTGACAAGAGAACTAACCTAGTTCATGAGGAATCTAATGCAACTGACAAACATTCTGAGGTTCCATTAAATTATGAGGAAGGTGGGAACCTCATGATGAGGAGAAATTTGATCAAGGATCCGGTGAAGGAGGAGCCAAGCCAAAGGAGGTCTTTGTTTAGGATAAAGTGCAAGATGATGGGGAAGGTGTGTAGAGTCATCATTGACTCAGGCTCTACTGACAATATTGTGTCAAAGGAAGCAGTCAACAAGCTGAAGTTGACAAGGATACCCCACACCAATCCTTACAAGGTAACTTGGCTCAATAAAGGCCAACATGTGTTAGTGAATGAACAAGCATGGGTAGAGTTCTCCATTATGAGGTATAAAGACAAAGTCTTGTGTGATGTTCTACCTATGGATGCTTGTCACTTACTCCTAGGTAGACCATGGCAATTTGACCGTCAAGCCATATATGATGGAGGAAAGAATTCATATTCTTTCAAGAAGGACAATGTGACTTTCAAAATTCAATCACTATTAGAAGATGCTGAGGTGAAGACAACATGTTCAAATGTTCTTGTGGTGAGTGAAAAGGAGTTCTTAGAAGCTTTGGAAGAAGGTGAAGGAGTTGGTTATGCATTGGTGCTAAGACCAAGAGAGAGAGATGAAGGCAAGGTGACCAAGAAGACAGAGTTACCAAGGGAGATTCAAGACATGCTACAAACTTACCAAGGTATACTGAGTGATGGACAACCAACAAATTTACCCCCTAAAAGAGCCATAAGTCATAGGATAGACCTTATCCCAGGAGCTACCCTTCCCAATAAGGAAGCTTACAAAATGACCCCTCAACAAAATGAGGAAATTGCTAGGCAAATACAAGAACTTCTAAATCAGGTCTCATCAAAAATAGTATTAGTCCATGTGTCGTACCCATTGTCCTTGCACCTAAGAAAGAAGGAACTTGGAGGCTTTGTACTGATTCAAGGGCCATTAATAGGATAACCATAAGGTATAGGTTCCCTATCCCTAGGATTGAAGACCTAATGGATTGTCTAGGTGGAGCTAAATACTATAGCAAGATAGATTTGAAGAGTGGCTATCACCAAATTAGAATACATGAGGGATATGAGTGGAAAACAACCTTCAAAACTAATGAGGGTCTATATGAGTGGCTTGTCATGCCATTTGGGTTATCTAATGCCCCCTCCACATTCATGAGGCTCATGAATGAAGTCTTCAAAGACTACATTGGAAAATTTATAGTGGTATATCTTGATGATATACTGATCTATAGCAAAATAAGAGAAGAGCATCTCAAACACCTAGAGCTGATTTTCAAGAAACTACAAGAAGAGGAGTTGATGATCAACTTGGAGAAGTGTGAGTTCATCAAGACAGAGCTGGTGTACCTTGGGTTTGTGCTATCTCAAGAAAATCTGAAAATGGATGAAAGCAAAGTGGAGGCTATCATGAACTGGCCTACTCCAAGGACAACAATTGAGGTAAGGAGTTTTCATGGTCTTGCACAATATTATAGGAAGTTCATAAGGCATTTCAGTGCAATTTGTGCTCCCATGTTGGATACTATTAAGGGAGGCATGAAGACCAAATTTGTATGGAATGAGCATGCTGACAAGATTTTTGAGTTGCTAAAGGAAAGGATATCTACCCAACCTGTTTTGGTGTTGCTAAGTTTTGAGAAGCTCTTCACCATTGAGTGTGATGCTAGCAATGTGGCAATTGGAGCTGTTCTAAGCCAAGAGGGCAGACCGGTGGCTTTTCATTTTGAGAAGTTGAGTGAAGCCAAAAAGAATTACTCTTCTTATGACCTTGAGTTGTATGCATTGGTTCAAGCTCTAAGGAAGTGGAGGCACTACTTGCTTCCCAAAGAATTCATTGTATATTCAGACAATCAAGCACTTAGTTTCCTGAATTCACAAGAAAAGTTGAGCCACAAACACATGAAGTGGGTTGAGTATCTACAAGCTTACACCTTCAATATCAAGCACAAGAAAGGTGTTCTCAACAAAGTAGCAGATGCATTGTCAAGGAGAGCTCTCACAATTCAGGAAATACAGTTGAAGAGCATGGGAATAGATCACTTCAAGGATCTATATGCAGATGATGAAGATTTTACAAACATCTATAAGGTATGTGTTGAGTACAAGAACCATTTTCATAGTAAATATGCTGAGTATACTTTGCAAAGTGGTCTATTGTTTAAAGGAAATCAATTATGTGTTCCTAGAGGTTCCATTAGAGAGAATATGATACAAGAAAAGCATAATGGTGCTTTGAGTGGTCACTTTGGGATCACTAAAACTCAAGAACTTGTTCAAAGGTTCTATTTTTGGCCTAAGATGAATCTTGATGTTAGGAGGTATGTGGAAAGTTGTGTAGTATGTCAAAAGGCCAAGGGCACTTCTTCTAATGCAGGATTTTACCAACCACTACCTATTCCTACTAGGCCATGGGAATGCTTGAGTATGGATTTTGTAGTTGGATTACCCAAGACAAGGCAAGGCATGGATAGTGTTTATGTAGTTGTAGACAGATTCAGCAAGATGGCTCACTTTGTGCCATGTAAGACAACCAATGATGCCAGCCAAATAGCCTCTCTTTTCTTCAAGGAGATAGTAAGAATCCATGGGTTACCTATCAACATTGTCTCAGACAGAGATACTAAATTTATCAGTCACTTTTGGTAGACTCTTTGGCAAAGGTTAGGCACCAACTTGTCCTTTGGATCAGCCTACCATCCCCAAACTGATGGTCAAACCAAGGTTGTTAATAGGAGCCTTGGGAATCTATTGAGATGTTTGACAAAGGAGTATGGGCAACAATGGGATCAGTTGATTGGGCAAGCTGAATATGCCTACAATGATATTGTAAACAGATCCACAGGGAAGAGTCCCTTTGAAATTGTGTATGGCCTTCATCCTAGAGGAGTGTATGAGTTGAGAGACTTGAAGGATGGAGTGAAAGGAAGTGCATATGCTGATGACTTTGCCTATGCAATGCAAGAGATACATGATATAGTGAGAAAGACATTGACAGAAAACACCATGAAGCATAAGGTCAAAGTGGATGAGCATAGAAGAGACGTTCAGTTTAATGTGGGTGACATGGTTATGGTGCATCTTAACAAGTCCAGACTTCAAAAGGGAGTCCCTCACAAGTTGCAGATGAGGAGGATAGGTCCCTATCCTATCTTAGCTAAGTATGGAAATAATGCATTTAAAGTTGAGCTACCGGATGACAATGGACTGTCCCCTGCCTTCAACATTGCAGACTTAGTCCATTACAAAGGACCACAGCAAGACATAGATCAAAACCTTCATGAAGTGATCAGGGATGTGGAAGATCTACACTTACCTACTGCTACAGTCTCAGGACCTGACAGTATACTAGACACTAGGGTCTACAAGAAGACTAGAACCAAGGAATACAAAGAGCATCTGATCAAAAGGCATGGCCAAGCTAATGTTGATGCAGTATGGATAAAGGAAGCTGAGTTCAAGAAGATGGGCATTGATCCAAGCCTCATCAATCCAAGGGTGGATTGAACTTTCTGTTTTGGGGAGGATGGTGCAGGAGCACCTAGGCTAACCTCCATGTTTTGTCATCTTTGGTTTGTATCTAACCTTAGCCAAGTCAGAGAGTTTGAGTGTTTGCTTTAGACCTTAGATGCTCTTGTTTTTGTTTGGGCCAGGTGAGTTAGCCATTAGGACTAAGGTCACACTATTTGCCATTGTTAATAGGTTATGTTTTTTTATGTTAGTTGTCTAGGGGAGATTAGAGTCTTTAAGTTGTTCTAAACACTTAAAGTGGTTTTAAAGATGCCTTAAGGCCATTTAATGTGTTGATTCCTTGAGATCTTGAGGGAATGGTGGTCCTAAGAAATAGGAACAAGGCATGAAGGAAGATGCCAAATGTTATAAGGCAGTTTGCATAGGTTGTTGCATGCAATCCGGTTGCCTTCGGATTCCCTTGGGAATAGGAAGTGGAGGAGTTCGACCAACTAGCCTAGAATCATGGAGTGGGCATCTATTATGACAAAAGACTCGTATATTTGTGGAGTTAGTAGCTTTTGGAAGAGTGAGTATTTTTTTTGTAATCAAGATTGGAGTGAATGAAAGAAAGAAGTTTTGCAAATTCTGTGTTTTCTTGTTGATACCGAGTAGTCTTGTGTGAATGTGACTATAGATAGATCGAATGCATTGAGTTAGTGTTAAAATTGTGTTCATAGAATAGATATCAGTCTTTTACATTTCATAAACAAGTTAGTTTAGAGTAGACATTAGTGTTAGTTGAGTCATTTTGTTTTAGAGCTCCTGCTGGTCCTGTCCTGACCAGTCGATGCTTTCATGGCTCCCCCATGAAGTCTTTTCTTGGGAAACACCTAAGGATGGGTGGAATGTTAGGGGAGTCAGTAGTGTACATAATTCTAGAGTTAGGAAGCATGATAGAAAGGGAGAAGCTTCTCTTAGCCACTGATTTCTAGGCGAGCAGGTAGAGCCCGGTTAGAGAGCTAGAGGAGAAGCATTAAGGGTTTCTTGCAGGGAAATGAAGTACAGTATGGCCAAGTACGGTTCCAGGTGGGTTAGGAGTAGTTCTTGGTGTGACAGGAGGATTGGGGTCTTGTTAATCTATTAGAGTAATGTTGGAACAAGGAAACTAGTGAATTCCTAGGAATTAGTCCTTGTAACCCTACATACCCTAGGTTATAGGAATCTACTGTACGGATGTTGTCAGGCTAGAAGATCCATTGAACAATTTAAAACTCCCAAAAGGGTACTTGAATATACTTTTAGATTCATAGGGTCTTTGGAATAATTTTGCAAGAAATAGTGAAAAGGGACTGGTAAAGTCTACAAGGATTAGGCTTGTTTTGAGGTCTTCAAATGGAGAACCCTTGAACCTGGTAAGAATGGAGTGGAAGAACCCTCTGTAATGGTTCAAATTGGAAAAAATATGAAGGTCTTGACAAGGATAGACACCCCTGCAATGAAGAATGAGGTTGGAGTGAAGATGGCACTTAGAGATTTCTAAGGGAGCAAGAGAATTGAACTAATCACATGGTGTTTGTCCTCCAAGGTGAAGCACAGAGGAGAAATCTCTTAGAGAAGAGTGAGGATTGGATTTAGTTAATAATCTAAACCAATCAGGACCTAGAGGAGACTAGGTTCCTAGAAGAGACAAGCTAGGTCTCTTAGCTCAGTGCAAGCAAACCGAGGAGCTCATACATCACCACGCGTATGATTTTACCTAACCATGGCTTGCTGGACATCATTAAGTCCTAAACTCATCATCTCCCACAGATTTCTTGTCAGATTACAATTTGCAGACAATGATATATTCTTAACATATTGTATGTATATGAATATATATACATACAATCTGATAAGAATATATCATTGTTTTTAAATATATACATACAATCTGATTTTTTTATTCACAAACACTGAAACATAGTGTACTTAGTGATACCACTGGAAAATACAAGGCAAAAACCCTCATAAAACATATAAGAGACTTAACTATGAGGTTTGAATAAATATCAACAACATCATTAGGACATTTTATAATCATATCATAGTTATATTTTTTATCAAATTGAAAGAATTCATTGGGTGGTCTGACAGAAAAACATGGCTGAAAAATACATGAAACATATCAAAATATTACTGGGTGCTTGTATTAAACTTCTTCTCATCTTAAACATATGTGAGGTTCCAAACATAATAACAACAGTATTATCACATCTTATAATCATATCACAGTTATAACTTGAAGCAGATATTTTGATCTAATATGCAAAGTAGATCAAGAAAATATACTGCTACATCGATCAAAAAACAAAACTCAATACCAGCATATTTAGTTTTCCATATTGCTAGGAAAAGAAGGTGGCGTGACATATCTGCCAGTAGCTGAGTTTGTTCCACTTGTACGAGGTGAAACTTGGTTAATTGAGGTTTGAAGGCATGTTTCTATTTGAGCAAGCAATGTCTTGCTTGCATC
>VCHN02004775.1:0-11107 GCA_007115665.2 Sequoiadendron giganteum
TGCATGTAATGTGAATTAGGGTTGTATTAGGTATTTTTGATTTATAAAGAATACATGTTTTAATTTTATAGCAGGGAAGAAATTTTGGAAAAATTGCACAAGGGGTTGAAGAAAGTTTGATTGTAGAATTGATTGAAGGAAATATTGTTTGCATTTGTTGGATTTTGGATTGGATTCATTGGAGGATTGAAGAAAATTTAGGAAATCTTTGGAGGAGGCTTGCATCAGAAATTCATCTCTTCCTGTAGCTTCTTGTACCAGGTTTTCCTCTTTGTGTTTTATTGTTCTTGATTGTTTTTCTTTAAAATAGTAATGATTAAAGATTTGTTTGTTAAATCTGTTTTAGAAAATAAATTTGATATTAGAAGAAAAGACTTAAACAAATTTACAGCCTTTGCTTGTGAAAATTCTTGAGTGAAAATTGTGAAAACCTTAGTTGAATTTAAATTATTTGGGGAAATCGATTTGTTGTTATTGAAATCAAACATAGAAATTGAACAATGCATTTAGAATGTTTTTAGAAAATGAAACCTTCTGTTTATTATTAAAAAATGGATTTTAAAATCTGCAATATAATTATATTTTTCATGGTAAAATGGTCTGGTTGCGTCACCTATAACTTCACTTTCACAAACTAAGTTGTCAGGAAATTTAAAGGGTTTTTGCATTTTGAAATTTTCTTATCCTTGTCAAAAAATCGCAAATACCCAGATCGTAGTTTTTGAGTTATGCTTGAAACATGAGACTGTTGTTAAGTTATTTTCCCATGGCTGCTCTGAAAATAAAATAATAATAAATTGATATTTATAAATATTAATATTTTATGTATTGTTATTATAATATTAAAGTATTATATTTATTTATATTATTTTAAATAAAATTTGTATATTAGATTAGTAGAATTAAAATTATAAACATATGGGGAAATTATTGTTTATTTTAAAATGGCATGTTAAAGTTTAATTGAAGGAGTTAAATATTTGATTTAAAGAATGCATAATTTAAAATTTAATTGTGGAATTTAAATTTATGTGTAAAAGGTCCAATTATTAATTTGATTTAATTGGAAAAATATACATATATTTTGGAAAATTGATGATAAGGGATATTTTATTTTGAATTAAACAATTTGATATTCTCTAAAGAATAGAAGATATGTTAATGATTAAATATATTTAAATATATTAATTTATATTTAGTATATATATAGTGAAGGTATATATCCATTTGAGAGAATAAATAATATTTTATCTTATTTTATTCTACTGTTTGCAAATTGGATATTATTAGTGTTCTAAAAGAAATGATTAGTATATGTAGAAAATGTATAGAGAAAGATATTTTTTAATAGAAATAATTACTTGATTTAAAAGAAAATATTTATTTTGTTAATATGATTGAAGAAAATATATTGAAATGTATATATATATCCATGAGTATTTTCAATCAGTATTTACCTTGTTTTATTTAAGTGCGTGTAATTTAGCTTTGCATGAAGAATTTAAAAGATAAATTTTGAATGTATGGTCAAAATTGATAAGGAAAAAGATATTTAAATATATTGAAGAATTATAGAAATATTTATATTTAAATGTTTGTTTTAATTAATGAGATTTAATTAGAAACATTATGAATGCGTGGTCAAATAGATAAGCCAAAAGATATTTTTATACATTGATGAAATTGCATGTTTTAAATGGATAGTTGAAGAGACATAGACTCCGGATAGAAAATTGAAAAGATTGTTTGCAATAGTGTTAGGTTGCATTAGAAGTAAATTTAGGAACTAACTATATTGAAAAAGGCAAATAGTTATTATGTTTTATTTAGTTCCATAGAGTAATCTAGTCATTGTGAATAGAATATTAAAGAATATATGTAATTAAATTTGTTAATATATATATTTGGTGTCTATATAATATGGAACATATATATATATATTAAGTGTAAAATTCATTATCATATTTTATTTTAATGAGATGCATGCAATATATTATTGAATAGAGATTTTAAAATGGATTGATTAGTGTATATGGAAAATGGATAGAGAAACAATATGTTATTATATTAAAGTGATTGAATGTTTTAAATAGAAAATTGAATGAGATGTAAGATTTGGTTAAGAAATGGAAAAAGTTTACTTGCATGGATTTGTGTCGATTTAAAAGTAAATTAAGAAGTTGTTTTATTAATGAGGCAATCAATTATGTTATTTATTAATTTCTATTTAGATTAATTGAATCATTGTGATTGGATTATGAAAGAGATATGGATTTAGTATATCCAAAAGTAGTATCTTCCTCATGATTATCTTAAAAGATTTAATTCTTTGTATTCAGTAAAGGGAAGTAAGTTTAATTGTTTTAGATTTCCAATAATGAAAAAGGAAATAGAGGTTATGATTATTTTAGATGATCTAGTTATCGTGTCTTTGACTTTGTCAACACTACCTATTGAATGAGTATGGATTTAGGAAATCCAAATATTAGATTTGATTGATGACTTGAATGCTTTTGTTGCTATGTCATCAAGTTGCATTGTTGGTTTTGGGATTTAGTGTTAGTCCTAAATTATAAGTCTTCCAGAAGAACTTAAAGGATAAGGGTTGTTGAATCTTTATGCCATCCAGTTGTTTTCCCTTAGGTAGTGCATGGCGTCTTTTCAGTTTTACCCAGTTTTTATGAATGGGGATGTTTGCACCTCCTTGGTTTAGGAGCGGATTATGGGATCCGTGTCTCCTTGTATGGAGTGACCTTGTGATGTGGTTTCATCTTGTTGCCTCTTGTGAAAGGAGTGGACTATGTGTTGTTGCCTCCAAGATGTTTGGAGTGAGATCTTTTGTACCTCCTGTGAAAAAAGTGGACTATGTGATTGTTGCCTCCAAGATGTTTGGAGTGAGTTTCTATTATTTGTATCCTCCTTGTGTTGGAGTGGTTATGATGCCTAGTTTGTATGCACTTGTGTTTCCCTTGGTGATTGGTTGTGAGTGTGTTGTCCATTAGAAGAGTGGCTTTTGATAGGGGCCGGAGCCCAAAGTGGTAAACTGGGTAACCTTCAGAAGTGAGTTAATCAAGTGATAACTAAATTAATGTACTTAGATGATTAGGATGCAGTTCACACTAATCAAGATAATTTAATCCTCACTCATAGACACAAGGGCTTGTTTAGACTTGGGATGAGTGAGAAGGCCTAGAATGGCAAGATCAACTATCTTGTTCTTGCGAGAGGTAGTTGATTCCGCATGAGTGAGTATGAGTGTCGGGATTCGGTTGAGGCCACCAAGATTACTTGTGCCGGAGCCTATGAAGAATGCCCAGAGGAGATCTCATGACAAACCTTGCGATGACACTCTATCTATGACAACTGTTGTTAATTATTTTGTGTGTATGGTTATTTGAACATACTTGATCTACTTTATGTCTGGAAACAATGTGACCTATGTCAGTGATGTTGGAGTTGTACTTGTATTGTATTTGATTTGTACTTGTATTGTACTAGATTTGTACATGCATTGTATTTGATTCGTACTTGTATGGTGAATGAGTTGTACTTGATTCATACTTGTATGGTGAATGAGTTGTACTTGTTAATTCATTTGGTTGGTTATAATAGTATGAGTCAGTTTGAGTCTGCCTTTGGTTAGAGGTAGTAGAATCTTTGTCCATGTTACTTTGTTACTATCTCCTAGCATGGGGGGTGGGCCTTTGGGTACCACATTGGTTGGGTGGAACATGCACCAAAACTGTTGGGTCCCCATCTATCTTCAGTACTTGGTGGCGAGACATCCTGATGGACAGCTCGCAATTCTTATTGTAATTACTTGCATTGTAATATTTTAACTTGTATAAGTTATTTTATCCCTCTTATGTTTATGAGGTGGAATTTTGTAATTGTAATACATTTGTACTAGTGTCTCATTCTGGGAATGAGTGATGTAACTATTGGATTAAGATAATGATTATGAGTTTATACTACCTTGGTTGATTATCTTATTATGTTATGTGGTATTCTTATGATGTATGATGTTTATTTCATAAGTTTATAATGCTATGGTTATATGTAATATGTATGTGTGGGTTTAAAGTAATCCTAACCTTGTAGCCTTAGAGGTTGTTGTTAATTAGTAAGTGAATGTGTATGTTAAATGCACTTTATAAAAAAAAAAATTGGTTCGCTTAAGATGTTAATTGCAACTTCCTTTAGGGTTACTTGGCTGGCATTACAATCAGTGCTAAGAAGAGGAACCATCTTCATTATTCTTACCAGAGGGGAAATATTGACTGATCCACACTTTACAAGAAAATTCTTGTAGGAATTTTCAAACTATGAATCCCAGTTAGCTTAGAATAAGAGTAAATTTGGGTGCATATCAATTTATCTGATTTCCATGCTACATTGTCAATTTTTGGCAAAAAAATTCAGAAAATACATAACTAGACATATAATTAGAGTGCCAAACTTGAATGGATAGCCTGACTCCTTTTTTAGTTGAATATTCTCGATCATATGATCTTTTAACAATTCACATAGATCAAATTCATGGCCATTAATTATCATTTTGTGAGCAATATATACTGCGCCAGGTGATGTAGCTCCTTTCCAATTTCGGTAGAATAATTTTTAGGTTATGCTATGTGAAATGTACTTCATAACTAGATTCTTGATTTCTGCTATCAATAGGGATCTTTGATATCTGATTATTCTAGTTAAGGTTTCAACCTCTTTGTTCGAGATAGATTTTTTCATAGGGACATCTCTAACTTTGCAGAAATCAATTAATTTCTTGATTGCCTCTTTTGAGATGATGTAAGTTTTTTCCAGAGTTAGAACATCACCATGTAATCTAATTAATATAAATTTAACGAATTCCACATTCTCAAGCTATGGAAACTCATTCAACAAATCCAAATTTCCATGCTTGGATTCGCTCAATTGTTTTAATTCATCAGGAAGCAATAAATTCCTCATAGATCTGATATTTGCTCTATCGTATTCATCTAATGTGATCAAACCTTTAATTTTTTCTATTTCGCTTTAGGGTTTTCAACTACACACTAAAATATGAATAGTTCAAGAATGATTCAAAGTACTTGATAATTTTCAAGATTTTCTGATGAATTAGATTTTGCTACTCTGAAATCTACCTATCGAGTGCTCTAATTCTTCTATTTGATAATGTTAAGTGAAAAATGACCGATTGGACTTGAATTTTATAGCCCACACATGTGCAATAAATGCATTTGCCCTAAGTTTTCTGGAGGCTCTATTTTTCTCAGATGATGACATAAAAAATCTTCTATGAACCTACAAATTTTTTCTATTTCCTTTGCTAAATTCATCCCAAACTTACGTACACTATGAGTGCATCCTTTTTACTATTCTCCGTATTTTTCTACCATCCATAGATAGAGGAGGAAATATTTTCTTGTAAGACTCCCCCTAGGCTAGTGGCCTCAAATCAATTACCAAAAGAATTACAGGAAGCATGTTCTAGTACAGAATCATTTCCAAAATCAGAATCATTTTTCTTTACCCATGTCTTCTTCATATGATCTTTGATATCATTCATAGTTATCTTTTCTTTTCCTTATCATTTTTCTTTGAATTTTTGTCTTTGTATACCAGACCTCTTATGTATGTGTTCTTGTTTCTACAAAATCTTGCAATATGACCATACTTGTTACAGTTATAGCACATAATGTTTCTTTTTCCATTCCATTGGTTTCTTCTTAATCTGCATTGATTAGAAATATGCCCAAAATTCCCACATGCATAGCATTCAAAATTTCTTCTATCAATAGATTTACTTGACATATTTATGCATCCAGTTGATTTTTGACTAAGATTTTTGCAATTGAAACATTGACTAGAGAATGATGAAACTTTTGACCTCAAATTCCTTCTACACTAAGAAACCATATGACCAAAATTATTATAGGAAAAATAATATCCATTAATTTTTTGTGCATAAGGTTGTCTTATCAGATACCTTCCATTTATGTTTTGTCTAAAATTATTTTGTCCTGACCAAGAAATTTCTCCATTTTCATATCCAAGACCTCTCTCTTATCATTTCCACTCTTTTTTCCTTTAGTTAGCTCATCAACTTTTACTTCAAACTAATATTAAACTTTTCTTTATATTCATTTGCAATGACAAGATCATTCCTAAGAGTAGTAATCAACTTACCAAGTTCTTCTTCATTGTTTTTTTATTTTTTAACTTCACTTTCCAACTGAATGAATTCTCCACTCATTCTACTGCATTCATCAGATTTCTCTTTCAGGGTATGAGCAATATTTTCTTCATTTTTTGAAATTTCTTCTATATCTTTAGTCATCTTCATCATCATATATTTCATCTCATGTTTTAGGTTTGTATTGTCTCTAGCAAGATTTTCAAATTCTTCGATTATCTCCTTCAAGGTTTGATTTAGGTGGGAATCATCCCTATCTCCATTCTCCTTTTGTTGTGTCTAATCAAAAAGATCTTTCCTCTTCACCCTGGATTTAACTATCTGGTCCTTTAATGACTGAATAAATTTCTGAGCATCTCTAATATTTTCTTTCAATTCTTGAACTTATTCTTTATTCTAATCAAGGTCATAAATACCTACCATAAGCTATTGTTGAAGACTACCAGAGTCCATCACACTCCAAGATCCACCTCAAGCTGCAAAACTTCTCTAGAGGAACTAGCTCTGATACCAATTGTTCAACTCAAGGGAACACTGAGAGGGGGGGATGAATCAATGTTTAATAATTATTAAAAATTCATTCATTCAAAGCATGAAACCATTTCACCATTGTATTAAAGAAAATATGCATGCATTCAAAGTTAGTATATACAACACCATGAAACAAAAAAATTTGTGTGGAAACCCTATTAGGGGAAAACCATGATGGATATTAATCCACAATTTAAGTACTCAAAATATGGTTGTTTACAAGAGGAATGCACTTGCATTCAAGCACATTTCCTAGAGCTCACTTCTCAAAATAGAAAGGCTTACTTCCTAAAAAATTTAGATTAAAACCATCCAAGGGGTGAACTAAGATAACAACATCTAATCATTCCAGGTAATAGTTTTGGTGAAGCTCATGGATCTTGTTCGGGATCTGCTTTCTGACTTTATACTGTGCTTTTCCCTATTATGCTCTTTACTGCTCTTTGCATCACTTATGATAAAATTCACATTTCTGATCTATTGGATCTCACAATTCACACTTATTCATATTCATACTCCATGTATTCCTTCTTAAATGATAAAAACAATCTCTTATATATATTTGTGATCAAAGACTTATTCATCCAATAGTTGGCTTCATAAAACATTGAGTTACTTTTAACTTGTTGGCTATATCCACCACAAAATATTAATGTGCATCCTCTAAAGTTGGTTAAGACAAAGAGAGGAAAAAAATAACACTTAATCCAACATAGAGACTTATAATTAATTCTATCTTATACCTCGACGAATTCCATCTTTGTCGAGTCGACCTTCTAGCATATATAGTTAACAAATTAGTGTACTATATCTTGTAGATCACTTACTAGTGAGTGGACATCAGTACCAAGATACTAAAAGCCTTAAAAAAACCTTCCTCAGAGATCCATAACCCAAAATATATGTCTTGTGGGATGACTAGATCAGCATTTATGCCTTTTACCGGATCCCGTGTTCTTTACTCTGTTCTGCCAGTAGGAGCCAAAATAATGTTGCACTATGAGATGAAAGAATTGAATTGATTGACTTGGGTTTCCATCAATGACAACACTTATGATCCAATATTCTTGGCCATATGCCAACAATTTTGTTAACAAACCACCTAAATGAGAATTTTTGATAAGTTTCTTGACAACCTTTTGAGCAAATTTTACATTTTTTGCAACTTTTGACCAGAAGACCCTAAACACACCAAAATGGATCCAAATTATCCCAAATGGTCATAAATGACCTTATTTACATCTATAAAGACAAAAAAAAAAGTTTCACAATATAAACCAAAATTGCATCAAAGGTGCTCCTGCACCACAACTATCAACCATATTTTGCATCTACAGTCATGAGGAAGGTATGATTACTATCCTATAACTGAACCACATGCTCATAAATCAATCCTTTTATTTAATTTTGGGTAGTATTGCATCATTTCCAACATTGAGAAATATGATCCTACAAATGGTATTGGAAACAATATTGTCATTGGCACTGTGTTTTTCCTTATTATGAAGCTTTTCTTATATGAAAATTTAGATTGAAATCGACCTTATACACTGTGAAATTAAATTCATTAGTCAAATGACATTGGTCTTATTTCTTTCTCACTATTTTATTTTCATACTCAGATTGTCCCTGTGAACTTTTGGATGGATAGTACATAAAATGTATGTGTTTCATATGATATAAACATTAAGAAATAATGATGTGACAATGAAAATGAAAAGACAAAAATGAATGATATGACCACAACTCTAAGGCTCATTTTTTATTCTCACTTCAAAGTGAATGGTTAGCTTCATTGCACTCTTTGACTTGACAATAATGAGTGAGAATTCCTATTTTAAATATGTGCACGGTAACTTGTTGATATGATTAATATGCCTTCTTGAAAGCTTGTAGTGACTACATGACAACTAAACTGACTTCCATAGATTTAAAATATACTTCAAATCCCTCTTAAAATCCAAGAGGGAAGAATTCTAGGCTCAATCATTGTGGGAGCCCATTTTCTCCACATGTTGTGATGATAAAACATGAAAATCTAGAAAATCAAACGAACCTATACCTACACAGTGAATAAAAAGCTTAGCAAAACAATGAAGATGAAAGCTTCTGATGATGCATTAATTCTTCTACTCCTGAATTTTTGTGAAATCTACATATTTGATCAAATTATTTATATGAGTAGATTATATATCTAGTGATGTGTGCATATGAAGAGAAATTTGGTCTCGAACTGTAAAAAAATACATTCATCCCTTGTAGATATTTTTGGAGTGACAATGGAAGGAGTTGGAGTTGGAGCAACTGAAACTAAAGACACAACTAAAAGCTTTATGATTCATCATTTAGGAAATGAAAGATAAAATTTTATTTTAGGTTGATTACTTCCTTAATTGTATGGTTTAATTTTTATGTGGAAGTTCATCATGTTTGATTAGTTACTCCCAAAAATTGTGTGGAACATCATGTTTCATTTTAAAATGAATAGAGAAAACAATACTATGCAAATTTGTGTAATTTTCTTTGTAAATAACATTTGCATAATAAAATTGAAATTCATTTGAAAAAATCCTCTATGCAATGACAAAAAATTAATAGAAATTTTTATGTACCTTTTTCCTCGTAGCTAAAAATACTTTCTCTAGTTCTACTAGATTGACCTATATGCAAAATTAGGTAACAATTACTTCTAAGAGGACCATAAGTCTACCTACTTTACAATAAAATAAAATATCTAACATCGCTCACCTTAGAATCTAATCCATCCTAACTAATCAAAAAATACTCTACCCCAAAAATAATTCTCATATATAAGAAAACTAATATAATATTTATCACTTTTACCTCACCTCAATCATAAATTTCTCAACTAACAAAAAAATAATATTACAGTTATTCACAACATCCCATAATATCTTACCTTCTACCACCTACATTCCAACCTACATAAATGAAACACCAAATTTTTGATAACAACTAAAATATCTAATACTCTTAAACACATCCTAATATTTACCCCAACAACGATCATTTCAATAACAAAAATAGCATCCATCACCTCTAAACACAACCAATTTTTTCAACAATAGAAACAATGTGCATTGTTGTTGTAAATAATTATAGTACATATTTAACAAAGAAAATTAATAAAAATATTGTACATAAATATACATAGAAAATTTGGGAAAAAATATACCAATAAAACCCACAAGCAAAAATCTTTCATAATTTTATTTCTTACGATTTTTTTATACAAAAATCTTCAAAAATGTATAGAAATAATAAATTTACATAGGATAAAAAATTTAAGCTGCAAATGGTAATGTCAATAAAAAATTTGAAATAATTTTCACAATCATCTACCTCATCCACTCTAGAAGAAGACACAAGTTATACAACAAATTTTAATGAGATAGGCTACCAACAACCACCAAACCCAAAAGAAATGGAAAGAATTTATGGGAAAGGTTATGAGCTTGTAAAACAACTTGGTTATAGAAAAAAATAATGTGGAAGGAAAGAAAAAGGTATCAGTATTCCTATAGAGCCTAATACACAAGAAACAAAAAGTAGTTTGGGGTATTTCCCTTCTAAAATAATGCAAGCAACAAAAATACCTTCACTCGCCATCAACACTATCTTATGTAATCCTAATAAAATAACTCACCTTGAAGCATCCTGAGTTGATTGATACAACTTGTGATGAACCTTTTGAATACTTTGAAGATTATGAAGCTTTGAAAGAAATGTTGGGATTTTACGACAAACCATGTACTCCTAAATAGAAATAGGTTAGATGTGCTATGGTTAGCACCAAACAAGATGATGAAGAAAAGGAAAGCAATGAAAGTGAAAAGGAAAAAGAGGAATATAATCCTAAAAAATTGAAAAAATGCATTTTCTATAGTATATACAATCAACATACAGATGGATATAAATAATGAGGATAAAGTCATTCAAATAGGAAAGTACCTAGACAAAGATGAACACGAAGATCATGCAACCTTACTTCATGAATTTCTCAAACTCTTAGCTTGGACTTATTCAAAAATGTTGGCAATTGATGCTAAGATTATAACACACAACATAGTCCTTGCAAAAGATGCTAAACCAGTATGATAGAAAATATGAAAGATGAATCCCAAGATAGCTTTATTGGTTAAGGAAAAAATTAAGAAAATTATTGAATCTAGCTTTATCCAACCTATTAATTATTCTCCTTGGATTTTGAATATTTTCGCAATTGTGAAACCGGATAATCATATTAGAATGTGTACGAACTTTCAATATTTGAATAAAGAATCTTTAAAAGATGAATTTCCCTTCTTAGTATTGAAATTATAGTAGATTTGACTATAGGACATTCTTTGTTGTCATTTA
>VCHN02001089.1:0-25489 GCA_007115665.2 Sequoiadendron giganteum
CTTTTCTTGAATTTTGGCTACAAGAGCTTTCCCAATATTCTTATCACTAGTAGATTCAGTGGACACCATACCATTTTCCTTGATAGCAATGAATACCCATCCATCTTCATTTCAATTTTCTTTATCAAATTCTTCATCAGTAACACCTTTAGCATAATAACATTTCTTTTGAAATCTAAGCTTATCAGGTTTGAACCTAAGAACTCTTTCAAGACTCCTTGATGCAAAATGACCTATCTTATTACAAGAGAAACATTTAATAGGAAACTTTCCTTTATACTTACCTTGTCCTCTGGCTTCTCTTTTCATAATCAATGCTTCTAGCTCTTCTAACTCTCTTTCTTCATCTTCAATCTATTTCATCTCATCTTCATACTTGAATGTCTTTCTAGAAATTTCTCCCATATCATATCTCTGTTGGTTTCTTTCAAATACAGTAGCCTTAAATGCATATTTTGTCTTAGGAGTAGAATCACCAAATTCACTTAATTCAAAGGCAGCAAGCTTACCAATTAGCATATCTCGTCACATTTGTTACTGTCCTGATCTCTTCAATAGAATGAACTTTCATTTTGTAAGAAGTAGGAAATGATCTGAGCACTTTAGCCACAATCTCTTCTTCATCCAAGATTCCACCAACACGTCTAATACCCATCACTAGTTCATTTACTTTCTGTATGAAAGAAATAATGTTTTCATCCTTACTCATCTTCAAGTTTTCCCATTTGCCTTTCAGAATTTGTAGCTTAGCAACTTTCACTTGTGTATCTCCTTCATACAATGTTTCCAGCTTCTTCCAAATCTCATATGTTGTTCTCATACCCATTACATTTGTCATCTTTGAATCTATCAAAGCACTCAATTATGCTTCTATATCCCTGATATTTGTTTCAGCTTCTTTGATCTCATCAAGAGTAGAGGGACCATTCTGAGGAATAACATATTTGTTCTTTGTAATCTTCCAAAAGGGTTCACCAATGCACTTCAAATGACACTCCATTCTAGCCTTCCACAGAGAGTAGTTTGTTCTATTGAATCTAGGACTATCCTTCTTGTATGATTCCATCTCGGATCACCTCAAGCTATTAAACTTCTTTAGAGGAACCTGCTCTGATACCAATTGTTGGCAAAACAAGAATAGACAACTGAGAGGTGAGGTGAATCAGTTGTCACATTATTTAACACTTATTTAACCTTGTTAACCTTTAATCTTGGATCTGATAAATAATAGTGAAAGCATGAATCAACAACACATCAAAAGCACACATAACACCAATATTTTTGCGTGGAAACCCTGTTATGGGAAAAACTACGGTGAATGTTAGTCCACAAGATTATACCTTGTTAAAAGAATAAAGATGAATAATGGGAATGCACATGCATTCAGGCACACTACCTAGAGCTCACTGCTCAAATAGGAAGGCTCGCCACCTTACAAAAATATTCAAATTAAAACCATCTGAAGAATATGAACTAATAAATTAACTTCTTCAAAATCCCAATGATAATTCTGGTTAGGCACAAAAGCACTTCTTCACACTTCGCTCAATCTTCTTCACACTCTACTCTACAATCAAATTATCTGATCTTTATTCACACATTTTGCATTCACACTTCTCATACATACATTGAGCACACTTAAAAATGAAGAAACAATCGCTCTTATATATCTGCTTCATGGAAGTACATCAACAACTTTGTTCAACCAAAGATAAAATAATAAATTACAAATTGTCTACCCAATTCATGAACAAATCTCAATGTGTACCAACCGAACTTGGTCACAACATAATGAATATCTAAAAAAACATCCTCAAACATGCCAAACATTAAATTATTAATCCACAAGGATCTACAACATGCTACAACCACCATGTCGACCAAGAACATGAAAAACCAAACACATAAAGGAAAAATCTTTGATCACGATCACTCCGATCAATGTGGACGTGCAACAAGGATAGAGAATGATCTAGAAACATCAATGAACATTGTAGGAGCATATGCAACAACTAGAATCATGTTCTCTTCTTCCAGAAACACTAGCTATAGTAATAGAATAATTGTAGGAACACAAAAATGCACAACTTGCACAAATCTTGATGCGCACCTCTAAAACTTCCAGAGTATAAACTAGATAGGCTTAGCAAAAAACCCTTTAAAGTGCAAATTCTGAATAGAAACATATTGGATTTTCCACCATACTGAATTTCACAGCTTTACAGAAAGCCTTCAACATGTTTATTATAATTTTCTCAATATCCTCGATATATACAGCCTTCAAAACATCAATTCTAATAGTGTTGACATCAATGAAAACCACATATCAGCAACATAACCATAATAGTTAACAATGACTACAATTGATTCCTAGTGCACATACAGTGCTAACCCATTTCAAGTTCACGTCCATTAGTTGATAATGAAATGAACCTTCATGATGAGCAAGATAACTACTTGGTGCAGATATCTAATCTCTCTAAGTTATAGCTTTAAGGGCTTAGTTATTGAACAATTAGAGGTTGCCAATGACCTCCACATTGGAGTTCCACCTTTCAAGGGCAGTGGATCCCTTCAGAAGCCACTTACTAATTTCCCTTATAGATGCAATAGCTTTACAACAATCTAGGTTTTTTAGCAAAAGAGTGTTGAGAAAGAAAGTTGGTTTTCCTGCTACTTGCCTTGGCCTATCTTGGTAAGTAAGTAGGTTGGATTTGATTAGGTGATGGTGCGAGAGGGTGTATGGGTAGGCACTCACTCTAGTTCCTAACTCATCTAGAGTTAAATTAAAGAAGTCCTTATTAGCATAGATCATGTCCATCCTGTAGTATATTTTTTTGCCTCCTTTTTGAGCATTACACTAGGTATACCAGATCCATTTACATTCTTTCTTGCCCTTTTCCATGGGGTCAATCAAGTTGAGTTTATGCTTCAATCTTAGCCAAAAAAATATTTCATTCCCTTTCCATGTTATATCAATGCCTCCCCATTTATCTTCCACTTGTCCAATCCTATTGAAATCCCCTCCCAGGATCCAAGGGATCTCTGGAAGAGTAGCTAACCATTGCCACAAAATTATTTTTCTATGTCTTCATTTGGGGCGTACATAGAGTAGACACCAAATTCCATATTGTCCTTCTTCAAGGCAATTCAAAAATCCCAATTACAAGGGGAACAACCACTATCAGTGATCCATTGTGTCCATTAATCAGATACCAAGATAGAAGAACCCCCTCTACCCCTCTCATGGGTCGTTGAGAAGGATGTAGCCCCTTCTAGATAAACCTTAAGTTTGTTTCCAAGGTGAATCCAACTACTTTAGTTTCCTGTAGAAGGACAAAGTCTATGCTTTTCTAGACTTAAAATTCTCCTGATGATGTATTTTTTATCTGGGGACTCAAGTCCCTAAACATTCTAGAATATATAATTAAACTTCATCATCACTAGTCATTGGTTTGTCACTCAACTCCTACAGGAACTACTCAAAACATTTAGGTAGCTTCTCTTCTAGAGTTTCTTGGCTACGGGGGATTGACTAACCACACTATTTTTTTTCCCTTTGTGCTTAATTTTCTTGGAACCTTTACCCATTGTAATAGATATTTTATTCTTTCTCGGTCTACCAGGGTTGTTCCTTGGCTTCGAGGTTGGGTCCATAAGC
This sequence comes from Sequoiadendron giganteum, assembly GCA_007115665.2. NCBI lineage: Eukaryota > Viridiplantae > Streptophyta > Pinopsida > Cupressales > Cupressaceae > Sequoiadendron > Sequoiadendron giganteum. Next base: position 3,662 of record VCHN02001089.1, read on the forward strand.
CCCTGTATGACACTCTCATAAATCCTACAACCTAACACTGAATCTCAGTTGGGGATAGTAGCCTCATTATCTTTAGAAATACTAACCCCGAACTCCATCCCAATGGGAGTATCAGAATTAAAAGCAATACCTTCAGCCGCACCAGAAGGTTTACTAGGTAAATTTTTAGCATTTTCAAAAAATTGAAATGGATAGGATTACTAGGGTATTCAATGGCATCAGGGGGACCATCCCACAGATTGGATGAAGACCCAAATCGGTCAAAGATCTCAAGGGAATTACCAAAGCCAGCCGATGTTTGAGTTCCCAAAATCTCCTCAGAGGTAATGGGAACACCAACCTCATCAGTTGAATCATCTTTTGTGTTTACAACTTCAAAAATTTCTCTATTGGAGGGGCATTCCATCAAATCCGATGGATGGGCCCTGGGATCTTTGTCCACCTCAATACCCCTAGCATCCTCTTTTTCCATGAGTAAAAGTCAAGAATAAAATTGATTGGTCCCTTTTTTTATCTATAAATTAGAGGCCTTAGAATTAGAACCAAAGCCCCCTAGATTTTTTGAGATATGTTGTTTTAGACATCTTAAGGCAAGTTGTTGAGCATTCAAATGCTCGAGAAGAAGCACATCCCTAGTAAATTCCTGGGTTGAAATTGGCTTGGGGTGTGGAGGAGTTGGCACGTCAGACGTGACATCTACAGAGCCATCACCATGATTAAGAGCAGAAAAGGGGTTCTCGTGGGTGAAATCATTAGGCAATTATGAGGTAGGAGGGTCAAAGTTGCCACCCATATTTGGGAGCAGGCATACCATGTCACGATCAGACTCTTGCACATAATTAGTGACACCTCTTATGCGCCCATTTTCAACATGTTCAGGGTGCATCTTGGTTGAGGTCTCGGCCAACGTCAGAGAGGAATTAGGGATTTGGGCATTAGAGCAGTTAACCCTTCCAAGTGATTGAGATATTCTCACCACCTTCCTTTTCTGGAGGATAGGGAAAAAAATTCTTAGGTGCCCCTCCCTTTTACAAAAAAAATAGGTGTTCACCCCACCTAAAATTTCTAGGGGGCACGAAGCAACCCCACAATCTTCAAAAATCTAGGAATTTATATCCCTAGCATCTAGATTTGGGAGGCAGCTTTAGTCTCATCTACCTTCAAGACTTTTCTCATTGGTTCCAGAATCTATGAAATTATCCTCCAAAATTCTAGTGACAAGTCTTTCATAATCACCCATCTAGGGCAGGAGAGGGATATAATTTCCTCTACAATTTTTGAAGTTGACTAGGCGAATGCACAAAATGCACATCCACCAATGTTCCCATAGGGTTTTTCCAGAGTTTTTTGTTGCATTTCATTATTTTTAAGAAAAAGCACAAATAATCCTTTCTATAACAATTTATAGTATGAAACTTGAATATTAAATTTTATTTTCCAAACATTGATAAATTGGGAGTCTATATACCTTCTTGCCAAAAATTATTTAAATCAACAACCGCTAAAAAAATAGCACTCTTTTAGCCTATTCCTTTCTTTAGAAATGGTTTCTTTCATTTCAATATTTGGATGCAAGAAAACATCTTTAAGGGGCTCAGAGGGTAACTTAACTTCCCCTTTGTCATCCTTGCCACCATCTTCTACCACTAAAAATTTTGAGTCTTCCATCGCCAAGAATATGGGGTCCGAGAGCACTTCTTTGAACGGTTTTACAACATTGTTTTGCAAATTGCAAGATCCATCGGCATTATGAGGAGGGCCAAGGGTTTCATACCCCCTCCATAGATGGCAACTAATTACAACCAAAAAATAAAACTAGACCAGAGTCGAGATAACTCGGCACACATGCGAAAGCAAATGAACAGCACAAACAAAAAGACATGCCACAACACTTAGGAAAACAAATTAATGAGAGATAAATTAAGGGGTACCAGAGGGTGAATACTAAAAGCAAACCTATGTGGGGGAGGTGGGCCTCCCCATGCCTCGAGAAGCATGCACATCCAAAACCCTAGCAAGCCTCGAACAAAGATCCACCACTTCCTACTCGTCCCAACCTTTAGTTCCAATTTTAAGACTGTTTCTTTTTTATTTAATATTAATATATTAAATATATCATTATAATTCATATAATGTAATATAATATTAACAAATAATAATATAACATAAATAAATTAACATTAAATAAAATGGTTTTAGATGCTCGGTCTATGTTGCATGATTTTAATGAGGTGTATATTTCCCATGCCTTTCGTGAGGCGAATGGAGTGTTAGACTTGATGGCGGATCTAGTGGTGACATCAGCTAGATACTGGAAAGCTAATGATAACCTACCAATTGATTTAATTACTTTGCTTAATAATGACAAATCCTAGCATGTTGGAGGAAGTCGACTCCTCGACTAAAGGCTTGTGCGGTAATCATGATCAACTCTGGTGGATTAGACACCTCATACTTGTGAAGCTCATTGGAATTTGTGGGTATCCAAATCATAAATGCAGGAGGCTCCTTACCATTATTATCTTCAGTACCATTTTTGGCAAGCCCACACACTTTCTAGGTGCTTTTCTTCCTCTTTCCTTGGTGTTTTTTTGTAGCTTTTTTGTTTGTTCTTGCTTCTTTGAAGTTCTTGCATTCGATGATGGGTGGGGATAGGTGTAGGACTGAGCCTATTTCATGCAATGAGTTCAAATCCAATGCCAAAAATTGGGAAATTCTACAAAAGGGAAAGGTTACCCCTTTCATGGAGAAACTGCATGGTTTTAAAACAAGTGTTTCCAAGGAGTATGTCGAGGCCTGGCATGGTCGGGTGTTGAGCATGTTTGGAAATGATACCACTATCAATGAGGAATTCATTGCGAAGGTCACTAGGATGTCGACCAAAGGAAGAAAATTTTATAGGGATAAAAATCTATCAGGGGCAACTAGATTGAATTTTCTTCGAGACAAAGAGAGAGCCAAGATGGTGAGGCTTGACTGTGGGGGATATGATGGATCCAAAATCAAACCTATATGGCAGGAGGTTTCCATGGTGTTGATACATTATTTCACCTTGGATGGAAGGTATTCAACTCTGTATGGCCTTCATTTTGTGATGCTCAATCACTGCCATCATGGTAAGCTCATCTCTTTCCCTTTCTATCTTTTGTTTTCATTGGAAGAGGGGAGTGCGAACTATAGAAATAATCTAAGGAACCTTTTCTTACATGAGGGCTTAATGTTTCTTATCATGGATCATATTAAGGCTAATTGTATTATTGAAGCCCCTGGTCTTGTTGATTCTGTCAAATCAAAGAAGAGGGAGACGAGGAGTGTGAAATGCCAGATTGAGGAGGTGGTTGAGAGTGTAGGGATGGAGATTGAGGATTCTGATGCATGTTTAGATGGTTTCCACACTAACCTAGACTACACCCCTTCTTCTGGTAGGAAGAAATTTTCTGGGGTGTTACCACAATAGTGTCTCACTTTTGGGACGTGTTGATTTTTGCCAGAAATCACTATTTTTAGAAAAACTAATGTTTTAATTCTTGAGAGGCTCCATCTAAAGGGTTTTAATTGAATATGGATAGAAAATACCCCCTTAGATCAAACCCCCTTGGATAGAACCCCTCTAGTATTAAATCATACCCACAATGGAGTCTCCTTTGCACCTATCAAAATGCTGGCAACAAAACACATTTTCTTTACCTTTTGAGGGATTAAATAACATCATTTAAAATTTATATTTTTCAAGATTGTAGCCCTCAAAATGATCTTTCCAACAATTATATATTTTATATATTTTCATTTTATCATGTATTTAATTTTTAACTTTTACTAAATGTAGGTTTTTATCTAAACATCAAGCTCTTTGTTGTTGGGAGGTGTAAAAATAGAAAACCATTATAAAAAAAAAAAATCAAAAAATACCCTTTTCCTAGGTATTGATGTCTTTCTTTCATCCAAAATATAAAATTTGGACTTTGATATATACACAAAAAGTTAGGTTGTACGACACACACATATGTCCAGATTATAGTTACAGTGACTTCAAAAATTATTTTTTAAAAAAATATGCAACAAAAAATTATGAAAAAATATCCTTTCCCTAGATATTGATGTTGAGAATCTATATTTCAAAAATTAGAATTTAATCATTAATAGAAAACAATATATGTTGTACGACACAAACGTTACTTTCTGAAAATGTTGTTTTTTTTTTAAACTAGTTATTAAAGGAGATGTTGAAAGATTCATGATTTATTTCAAAAAATTTGAAAAAAATAATATTTAGAATCTACACACAAATTTCCACAAATCACTAGTTCACATTATCTTCAAATTCTTAACGGTTTAGCTGCTATAGGTCTCAGAAGATGAAGATTCAGTTAAAAATATTGATGTAAATGTCCATCTTGGGAAAAAAGTGAGACACAGTATTGTGATTTCACCCTCTAGAGCTAAAAATGTGAAACCCTCCAACCCACATGTTAAATGAAAAATCCAAGAGGCTTGTGATGAAGAGATTGAGGAGGGTAAAGGTAGTGGGAGGAAGGTTAAGAAATAGGGGCCAGTGTGCTCCAAGGATGATGCAGAAAAGATGTAAGAGGTCTTAGGGTTTAATCAGGTCGGTGAGGTGACAGATTTTGGGAATAAGGACCTGGGTCATGGTGATGTTGGAGGGGGCCCTACTATTGGAAAAGTGAATAGTGTGGTGGACATGGATGAGTCTCCTGATGCATTAGCTTCTAAAGATAAGGGTAAGACCAAAGTTGATTTTCCTAAAGGTTTTCAAGATGGTGATCCTCCCATGAGTTCCCATCAGGGGAGGGGATTATTCTAGGGTGCCATGGACTACACACAGGCCTCTAGTCTGGTTAAGGAAGGGGTTGATATTTCCTTCAATTTTCTTATGTGGTTGTTTCAAGAGGTTCAAGACCTCCATAACAAACATGATACGATTGCTTAATGTAATATTTCTACTCTGAAAATCCTAAAGGAAAAGGATTCCATTTTCAATCTGGTTAAATCATTGAATTATAGTTTAGGCCTCATGGTGGAGGACATGGCCAATTTTAAAAGAGTTATGGCTCGAGTCTATCAACATTGGAAAGGAACTATTGGTTGTTGTGTAAAGACCTTGACATGATTATCAACCTCAGCAAGGAGAAACTTGAATCCTCAGTTGAAGGGCTTGTATTCCTAAATGAGAAGGCAAAGGAATGGACTAGAAGGTCTCTATTTACTAAGTCGGTGAACAAGGAGGTGTGGGAGGATGCTAATAAGGAGTTGTAGATTATGGATTTGGGTAGGGTCGAGCGTTCGCACTCAAAGCAAAACCAAGAAATACAAAATGGTGCAGAGGTAGGATGTGGAGGAGGTCATGGAAATGCACGATAGGGTGATCTCTAAGGATCTAGAAGCATCCAGAATGCTTAAATAAATTCTCTAAATTTTTCTTGTTATGTTCTCTTTTTGTCTATTTTTGTTGTTTTGGCTTTTCATTATCTGTTTATAGGGTGTTGATTATTCTGTAATCAGCCAGTTTTTTGGTGTTTGGTTGGGTAGTGAATCTACTTTATCTTTGTTGTCTTTTCTCTTTTTTGTACAGGGTTTCAGGGCCCCTTCAAAACCTATTCATCTCTAATCAAAAATATTAAAGACAATGTATTTAATTTAAGAATATTATTAAATCTAGCAATCTTATGGCATGCGGTGGTCTACAACGGTTAGGTGTAGGGCGCAGGTTTGATTGAGGGTTGAATGGTAGGAGAGAGCTTAGGCAAGTGAATGTGGAAGGCATCTTGCACCTGGATAGATGGTAAAGGTCACATAATAACAATCAACAACCTCTAGATGAGCCAGCTAGAGGATATGGTGCTCGAGGGTAACAGCGTGGAGCTACCAGATATTGAGGTCGCCAGGAGAGGGGAACATATAGGAATGAAGAGTTTAGAAGGCCAAGGCAACAAGATAGGGGATTCAAAGGAAATGGAGGAGTTTCTAGGTAGGAGGATTAGGATGGTTGGGGGCATAACCCTAATCATAGAACTAATAATTCTAACGTTGTTTGGTAGCATAAACAGCAACAATCGGAATGGGAGGAGGTGAGGGAAGACTCTGAGTCTAAAAAGGTTCAAGATGTAATCTCACTAGGTGGACAAAATATTTTGGGGGGTGTTAAAAAATGAGGTGTTCTCTTAGCTTAATACTCTGTAAAACTTTAAGATTGCTGATCTAAGTAAGCTTTTTCCTTTTGTTATAAATTCTTTGTGGGTGATTATCTTGATTAATCCATTTTACTATTGTAGAATGTAGACAGAAGTTGATAGAAGAAGTAGATAAGATATTAGAAAGATTACACAAGCATATAACATGGAGAAAACCCTTACGGGTAAAAAACTCCACCAAGAATTAATCTATTATTCAATCTTTGAAGTAGATTACAATAGCTCCAATTTTTGCTTGAGAATGCCTCTTTTTCCTTCACCAAAACTTCTTCACAACCTGCAATAAAAGCTGATCATAACTCTCTTCAACTTGCTTGAGATAAATAGGCTTTAATCAACATTGTAAACTCCAAATGAGTTACAATAACAATGCTCAAGCCCTAACCCTAGAAGGTACACCTATCTCATGCAAGTAGAGTTGTGTAGTGAAGAACAATTTCAAATCATCTCCTTCATCCATTTGGGCGTCCCAAACTGAAGTCATAACTCAACCTTTATCCTGTAAATATCTTAAGGCTTCATCCTCAAATTTGGCGCCCAAAAGAGGGCTCCACTTAACTAAGCCTTCAGAAATATCTTAACATGCAAAGGAGCTAATTCCAAGAAGCTAACTTGGGTGCCCAAATTGGGTCCAATATATTTCTTGTTAACTGAAATATTTCTCAACAACATTCATGCAAGAATGGTCATCCCTTGTTTAACTGAAGGCAGTACCTATTATCTGTCATGCAACTCAAGTTATTAGCCATGCATTCCAAGTTAACTGAAGTCAACTAGAATTTGACTAAAACTAACTGAAGATAACTAAACCATAACTAGACTAAACTAAACTAAACTAAACTAAACTAAACTTCAACTAAACTTCACTGAACTGTACCCCGTACACATGACCCCCTATTTTATAGGACCTTAACATGCATAAATCAAAATCCCTATTTTGTAGGAACCTAGGATGCATTTCTGAAGTGTACTCAATTTACCAACTAGTTAACTAAACTCAAGGTGAGTTGTCACCTACCATATGCGAGCACATGTGCTCCTATTTTATAGGAGCTAATTCCAAGGAATCCACACATGTTTTTAACATTTAGAATTAATTACAAATGTCAATTAACATGATTATTTCTGTAGACACTCAAAATTGTCCCTATCATAACAATACCTAGTCGATACATGACCTTGAAAAATATTTTTGATATTTTACCCTAGGTCATTACATTATCTCACTTATCCCATTTATCCCACTTAATCACCTTCCCAATTAATTAAATAAATCTCATTTATTTAATTAATTCCCCTTTCACATGTCTCAAAATAATTCAAATTAAATATTTGAATTAATCCCTCACTTATTGTCACATTGCAACATGTGTCACATGACTACAACTCTTCACATGCATAAATAATTTAAATAATTTTATTATTTAAATTATGAGATTCCCACTCACATCCTATTTTTACCCCCATTCATTGTGTGTCATAAGCATCTTTTCTTCCAAAATAAATAAAAGAATCCCACTTATTTCCTCACATCCTAATTTTAGCCTCATGTCATAACCCACTTAATGTGCGTCATAGGCACTAAAATAAACTTTTAATCCTAGCCATACATATCACAAATTTGACTTTTAATCTTGGCCATTGAATCAAATCAGCCTTCTCCTATAAATCAAGCCTTTCATAGGCCATTTGGAGGATCTTCTTCTAGCATCCTCACTCTGCCAAAATTTCTCTCAATCTTCTTATCTATCTATCTATTTTTCTTCTATTATCTTCATCTTATCGTTATGCTGCGAAAATGAGCAATCAACATATCAACAATCAAACCTTCAAAATCTTGCATTCTCATGCAGGTGGAGAAGAGCAATGGAGATAAATCAAATCTAGCTTGGAGATCGGTTTGCTTTGCTTTCTTGTTTTGATTTTCATGCTAATGTGTGCTCTATTGTGCTTGTTAGGGTTTTCATATCTTGTTGTTTTAGTTTTATATCTGATTTTCCCTAATTACATTTGGTGAACCTGACGTGAATCCTTTGATCTAGCTTGCTTTTTGCAGGTTTTATTGTTTTTTTGTTGCAGATTTACCAGTTTTTGGATGAAACCGAGGTTTTACAAATTCCATCATATCTTTCAAATGGCTACGTATTTCTCTACAAGATTTTCACAAAAGCTTAAAAATCATCTCAACGGACTACAATAAAAAAATTGAGAGTTTATCACTTGTTTTGTAGGTGTTATCACTATTTTATTTTTTTTTCATAAAATTTACTTTTGAACACAAATCAGCAAATTTTTCCAAAATGTTTACATTTCCGGAAAGCTCTTGTAATTTTAATAGGGGTCTTTGTTTTACAGATTTAATTTATAGGTCAAATACAATGCAAAATAATCCGATCTTTGTTTTCTATATGTTTTTCACAAATCCGCGTTTTTGAGTGCAAAACAGGGAATTTTTCTAACTTCTTTACATTTCTGAAAATTTCTCATAAAATTAGCAGGGGTTCCTTCTTTGAGTTTTTATTTTTCAGATAAATAATATCTTCAAATAATCGAATCTAATTCGATTATGTTAAAAATGTGTATCTGAAATTGAAATTTCCTGATGAACTTTTTGTTTTGGCTGCATTATAATATCATTTTTTTATTTTGCAGATGATCATAAGGAGCTGTAGTAGTAGCAATATCAGTCATACACATAAAATTGGAAAGCAAAAATTTTCGGGTGCACTCATTCTATCATCTTTATCTCTCATTTAATCAATCAATTTTGTTTGCAAAACACTTGAATTTGGAGCTTTAAAATGAACATCTTGTTTGCAATCACACTTTGAAATTGGGCTTAAAAAGAATCATTGTCTTTCAATCACACATATTTTCCTTGGGTTTAAAAAAGAACAAGTGCTTGAACTGTTTTACACACATTTCAATTTTCTAAAGGAAAATTAACAATTGCGAGTGTGAATCAAGTGCATGTGTGATCAAAAACACCTCACTTGGTTTGCTTTTGTCATACCTTTCATTGGAGGCTTGCTAGGGGATTTCATCACCCCTAGGGACGACCTCAATCAAAGTGTGAATTGAAAGACACGCTTCTTTGGGAGTTAAAATCTTGTCACTCTTGGCTAAGCCCCAAAGAACTTTATACCTTTGGGAAGTGAAGGTGAAGGGTGGGTTACCCCTTTCTCCCAGCTGTGTGGTAGGATTTTTCTTTCAAATTATCCCTAGTCAACCTCGTGCATCCTAGCTTAAGACCTAATTGGCCATACCCACTTGACTAGTTCTAGGACTTGTTGATGTGTCTTCTTCAAGTGTGTGCTTAATCATCACATTCATAATTTCAAATTCAAACTTGATTATGTGTCTTGCATGTGTGATTGATGTGTGTACATGTGTAATCATTTGTTTGAAAATTTCCATATCAAGCTATAAACACCAACACATAAACATATCATTCTAATCATCCTAATCATCATTTTTTTAATCACATTCAAATCAATTTCATCCTAATCAATCCAAGTCATCCAATCTAATCTTTCCACATCATCATCATCACCCTAATCCTAGTCAAGCAGTTGCTAAAATGGTCCTAATCCTTAACAATTCTAGTCACAAGCCCAAGCTCATACTTCAAGGATCCCCTTTGCCTAATCATGAAGATAATCCAAAACCATATATCCTCCAAGGTGGTCCAAACTTTGCTCCTAGTGATGATGAGAACTTTGTAGATCCTAGTGATGATGAAAAATTTGCTGAAATCTTAGGTCACCTTAATGATGCTATTGACAAGGGAAATACCACCATAAGTTTGGAATCATACACCATTCCATCTACTAGTCCTCCATCACCATCTAATAAAATGCCTATCTCAAAGCACACTAGTCTTACACCAACACCACCATCCAACTTCTCAAGCTCTAATCCATCAACCAAAGAATCCTTTAACGATTTTCTCCAAAGACTACTAGCATGGAATAGACCATCCCCATGTCAAGCACCCATTAATGAGCTTACCAACGAATCTTTGAATGCCATGTCTATTCTTCCAACTCCATCATGTGGTCCACAATCTATTGATCTTATATGTCTAAGTAAAATTCCATCATGTCGTCATGTTGTGATCATAAAGAGCATACTGAGCCTCTTTTAGAGCCTTCCACTTCCATTTCTAGTCAAATACAAGAGCTATTTCAAGAGCATTATCCTAAGCATGAGAAAACATTAACCTCTCATTCTAATCAAGATCTAGGCCCTTCTAATGATCCCACTCATAACATACTTGATCATATTCATGATGAAGCTTCCCTCTATGATCTAGATCCTACCTATGATCAAGAAGGCCATGATGACCCTCTTAGCCAACTCTATGCATTCCATGGTCAAGAGCCTACCACTTCACTTATCCATGAGAAAGAAACCTCCATTTCTCCTATAGACCCTCTACCTAGTCCTATCCATGATCCCGCATTATCCACTTGTCATGATGAGACACATGCCTCCCAAGTAAATATAGAAGATCAAACCAATAGTGTGGATCTAAATGAACATAATCAAGATCCTAATGATCCTTCCACATCCACTATCAACCCCATTTCAAATCCATCGACATGTCCTATTGGTCTATCCATCTTTATTCATGAATGTTCCTCCTTAAACCAAAAACAACCTTTATCCACTGCACCTTTATCTAATAATGAACTCAAGTCTAGTGTCCAAAACACACCTAGTCCCATTATCCATCGCATGCTTCAGAACATGAACTATCAAGGTAAAGGTTTAGGCCTTCATGAACAAGGTGTTTTGGAGCCCATCCATGTCAAGGTCCCTCCATGCTCTTATGGCCTTGGATATACACCCCAAGGACACCAATCTAAAGATGTTGGTACTTCCTCCATCCATCATAAGTCCTCTTTCCACCATAAATCCTATCATATGCCTAAAACATATGTTTCCATCCCTCCTCCATCATCTTACAAATGCCAAAAGCATGTGACCGTACATCTTCCACCATCAACTTTTCCACCATTGCTTCCAACTCCTAATATCCATCCATCTAATTTACCTCCACTACTCCCAACACCTAATATCCCCATTATCCAATCTCCTTATCCACCTATCCATAAATCCTCTAAAAATCTTAATCATGACCAATCAATGCACACATTGTCTAAACATGAAGCTTCCACTCATTCCACCATACCCATGGGATTCAAAAGCAAAAAAATTGATGCCTCTATCTATAAAGGAAAAAATATGAAGGGTCCTCATGCCCTAGGACACAAAAGCAAAGAATCAAAGAAAAATCCATCCAAAAAGAAATATAATCCCATACCTTCAAAAGAAAAGTCTAAAAACAAAATGGTTTGGGTACCTAAGAAAAAAGAAAACAAGTCAAACGAGGCATCTACATCACAAAAATCCCAACCATCCACTTCCACCTCATATTCCCACTCTATTCAAGAATCTCATATTTCATCCCACAAGCAAAATAAAAGTCATAAAAATACTAAGTCTATGTGGGTACCTAAAGCACTTCATCACCCATCTCCTAAGAAAACATCTCCATTGCTTCCTACACCCCCTCCACATCAAAAACTTCAACGTTTATCACAGTGTGTGCAACCATTGGTCATGGTTCCCTTCAATTTCACAACAATTCCACATACCTCCATCTCCTCACCCTTCACTCATTATCCTACATATCTCCCCCATCACCTTCCTATGGTCCATGCTTTTGGCTAAGCCTCCCATTCATCTCCCCTACATAATCCACATCATGATCCACCAATCCCTCCATAATCCACATCATAATCCATCATCTACCTACTCCATCTCCCTTTCATGTCATCCCTTATCGACATCTATGAGCATAATGACATTTGACATGGTTTGTGTGATGACATCCATCTCTAGTGGGACTATCACCTTTCATGGAACTAGACACTTGAGTCCCTCCTATCCATATTCCCCTTCTCTTATCCAAAAAAAAAAAAAAAAGTCAAAAAAAGAAAAAAGTAAAGATAAACCCCTTCATCCAACGGTGAAAACCTGGTAAACAGGCGCCCTGGATAGGTACCATGATGAAAACCTGATAAACAGGCATCATGTGTAGGTTGATCTTCTATGTCACTTACACTTGGGGGCATGTTGTCTCATCCTACCATATCATTTTTTTATCCTATCATATCCTATCTTACCATCTCCTATCTTATCATCCTTAGCCATCATGCCCATATACATATCATATTGAGTCCATTCATCCTCTCTTCCTCCTTTTTATCTTGATAAAAATGTGGGGCAAAATTTTGAGACATGCTTTGGATATCTTTTGATATACCTCATCCTTCCAAACAAGCCTACCATTATCCTAGTGTCATAACCTTTGCCATGAAAAGTCCTAAGTATTGTACCTAGAATGGGGCATGTTATTCCTATGCGACATAGTCTTTGGGGATCACATCCTTGCTCTCCTATGATGCATACATCCATTTCATTCATTATGACCTATCCTTTGTATCCATCTGTATATCACGAGCCTTTTGTCCCTTATCCTATCACCCACCCTTTCATCCATCAATCTCCTCTATCTCCTTGCACCTAGACTTGGTTTTCCCTTGTCATTGGTATCTAGCACAAAGGCTACCCAAATTGTCATCCATTGACATCTCAAAACATTTCAAAAATCCAAAAAAATCACATAGGCCAAAAATCCAAAAAAAATCAAATATTCCAAAAATCCAAAAAAATCAAAACATTTCAAAAATCTAAAAAATCAAAATATTTCAAAAATCCAAGCAATAAAATCAAACCAAATCACTTCAACGCATCAATTCAACTTCTTCAAATCAATTTTTTCATCAAATTATCTAATCACATCACTTCTTCTAATCAAATCCATTCTTCTAATCAATCACATCACTTCTTCTAATCAACCCCATTCTTCTAATCAATCTAATCATTATCATCAAATCAAATCATTTCTTCATCAATCCAATCAATCAAAATCATGCCAAGTAAATTATTCCTCAATTTAATTCAACAATCATCATCCAAATCTTCAAATCAAGCATCTTCAATCCTTCCAAGCAATAATCCAAATGCAAGTCAATCCTTAATCCATACCAACCAAGATAATCAATCAAGTCAAATTATCCAATCATATTTCGGTCTTAATCCTAATCTTGTTGTAAACCCAATCAATCATCAATCAATCATCCTTGTGTTGATCTAGGGATATATCGTTCCCCGCGATGACAACACTATCATCATCAATCAATCATCCTTGTGTTGATCTAGGGATATATCATTCCCCACAATGACAACACTATCATCATCATCATCAGTCAATCACTTAATCATCGGTTTACAGCTTGACAGGGGCAATACCTTGTTTGTTTTTGTATCATTTGTGCATGCTTGCTTGCTTGTGTGTGTTATCATTTTAATTTGTAGTTGCATCACATCTGAATCACTCCCAACTAATATTCATATCTTGTATCTAGACAAGGTTGTATTATATTGGGGCATGAGACACAATGTCACCTTGGTCCTTTATACCTTGGTGCATAACGTCTAGTGCTATATCAAACATATGATTGCTCACTTTATTGCAGCATAGCGTGTCATTTTTCTTTTTCATCTACTTCTTATCTTGTATCATTCATCTTATCCCTCCTTTATCACTTCATTCATTTCGAGAGAATATCCGTGTTTATGTAACCCGCCTATCCTCTCGAGGGGGCATCATCATCATTATCATATCCTATATCATCATCCCATTTCTTCATATCTTTTGCATCATCATATTCTTCTATCATCCCTTTTCTTCATTCATCTTATTCCTTACTTCCTTAAGTGGTTGGGTCATCACTTTTTTTTTTCGTTTATCCATACCTTAACTTCTTTGAAATGATGTTACTCAACATAAATCTCACCATCTCAAACATCATCTCAAAGAGGGGCAAAATGTGGACACTCAAAATTGTCCATGTCATAACATTACCTAGTCGATACATGACCTTGTAAAACATATTGTAATATTTTACCCTAGGTCATTACATTATCTCATTTATCCCACTTAATCACCTTCCCAATTGATTAAATAAATCTCATTTATTTCATTAATTCCCCTTTCACATGTCTCAAAATAATTCAAATTAAATATTTGAATTAATCTCTCACTTTTTGTCACGTTGCAACATGTGTCACATGATTACAACTCTTCACATGCATAAATAATTTAAATAATTTTATTATTTAAATTATGAGATTCCCACTCACATCCTATTTTTACCCTCATTCATTGTGTGTCATAATCATCTTTTCTTCTAAAATAAAGAATAGAATCCCACTTATTTCCTCACATCTTAATTTTAGCCTCATGTCATAACCCACTTAATGTGCGTCATAGGCACTAAAATAAACTTTTAATCCTAGCCATGCATATCACAAATTTGACTTTTAATCTTGGCCATTGAATCAAATCAGCCTTCTCCTATAAATCAAGTCTTTCAAAGGCCATTTATGAATCTTCTTCTAGCATCCTCACTCTGCCAAAATTTCTCTCAATCTTCTTATCTATCTATCTATTTTTCTTCTATTATCTCCATTTTATCGTTATGCTGCGAAAATGAGCAATCAACATATCAACAATCAAACCTTCAAAATCTTGCATTCTCATACAGGTGGAGAAGAGCAATGGAGATAAATCAAATCTAGCTTGGAGATCGGTTTGCTTTGCTTTCTTGTTTTGATTTTCATGCTAGTTTGTGCTCTATTGTGCTTGTTAGGGTTTTTCATTATAATTTGTTTATGCATTTTGCTCTAATATTTTTACCCTAACTACAATTTCATCAAATATTAATCTCTTCCTAATCCTAGTGTTGTTGAACACATTCTAAGGACTTAGGATATATGGTGAAATAAATAATGTTTAGGATTGCAATTAAATGGCATGCTATTTCCAATAGGGGGAACGACTACTCTGTTGGTAAGCTCGGTCAAGCTTCAAGTGGAGGTATTGTGCTTGGAGAACCTAGGGTTAATCGCAAAATGGTATGGCACCTCTCTTAGTTGGGAATACTTAGTCAAATGGTGGAAGGATCGTTGAGGGTCGGACCTCCAATTTAAAACCCTACAAAATGGGTTTTTTCTAGCAATTTTTTTGACTAGAGTGCTTAGGGATGAGATTATGGATGGAGTCTGGGTCTTTGATGGGTGTGTATTTTATCTTCATCGTTGGGTAGTGGGTTTCAATCCTTCATCTCCTATTCTGGAGACAGTGCAAGATTGGTGTAGATACCGAAAATTAGTCTAGGCCTACGAGTACACATTTGACATAATTTTCTATAGTCCGTCGTCTTGATTAAATAATGTTACTTATTTAATTGCCTTTCTAACACATATTTCCTCTATTAGTTAAATACCCTTTTTAATTAATTCATTAATTCATAATTGTCCTTTATTCAACTTAATTAATTAAATAAATCATATTTATTTAATTATGTTGCGAACTAATTAATTCTTCCCTCTTTATCTATCAATTAAATAATTTATTATTTAATTCCCCTTTATCATACTTTTCCAACTATAATTAAATATCTTTATTTAATTATTCATTTAACCCCTTTTCATCTATAATTAAATATTTATTATCTAATTATTCATTTTATCCTTTTCAACAGCCAAATTAAATAAATTACTTTATTTATTTAATTAAAAGTCTCATATTTCGAATGTTGAATTAAATTAACATTTAATTCATTATTTAATTAATTATGTCACATTCCTCTAACATTCAGTTATCTCTTACATGCACTTATCGTTTGACTCGAGTTATATCTATGAGAGAACTCTCTGTCACAACTAGTCGATTAACTAGTTCCAACTCATATGCATGATCTATATTTATTAATTAAATATCTTTATTTAATTAACTAACTCAAAGTTTGCATTCACATGCATTTATTCTCCAACTTCTAACTTTGGCTTTTGCATACAAAGTCTATTTCTTTTATTTTTTGAAGATGAAGATTGGAACTCATGTTCTAAAATTAGTCTTTACCTGCAGTTGAACTCACGTTCTAACTCGCGTTCTATTTGTCACATAACTCATCGCATGGCATTCATCAATCTCATCTGTCGATCTCTCTTTCAATCTGAGCCGATCATTTGAAAACACAAAATCTATAAAATGGCCTGTCATTATCATTATTCCTCCTCCCGAAATCATTATACACTTTTGAGAAGAGAAACAATCTTCGATATTTTGCTGAGACACTTGACAAAGTTATGCTTGCATTCAAACACACAAATATCTGAGGGCAAGAATAACAATACAGCAAGATGGAGAAGGGCAATTGAGATAAATCGAGGAAGTATTTGCATATTCGGTGAGATCATTCTAGTTTTTATTAGTTTAGATTAATCATGCTTACTTATCATTCTTTGTTGTTTTATTTAGATTAGAATTGATGTTTAATATTGTGCAGCTTTAGCATCTTCCACAATTCTGAAAAATCTGAGTTACATTTGGTGAACCCGACGTGAACGCACTTCAAAATCTGCACATCTTTCCGTTTTCCGTTTATGTTTTTTTGTTTCTTTTTCGCAGGTTTTCTGTCTAGTGAACTGCATCTGTCAAAAACAGCGATGCATCCATACTTACGAACTGCATCTGCCATGCCATAAACCGCATCAGGCTGTCAATCGCCACATCTGCCTACCATTCGCCGCATCCGCCTGCCATTCACCGCATTTGCCAGTAGACGAATTTTGAACTGCATCAGACACTCCATTGACCGCATCCACCTGCAACCATTCAAACCGCATCTGGCTGGTAAATATTTTTATTTGTTTTATCGATTTCCATGCATCCATTTTTTGATTTTCGCTTTTTTTTTCCTGATTTGGATTTTCACTAATATTTGGTTTAGTTTTGTCAAGGTGGAATAACAAGTGTTTGTAGGACGAAGCGTAGAAGACAATACAAAAACCAAAGACAAAAAATGAACTACAAACAAAGTTGCATGCAGGACCTAATGCTTTTATCATTTTAGCCTGCTTTTTGTTTTGGTAGATAGATAATCGTTTTGTGGGTTAAAATGAACTTTTACTTGGTAGTGTAAACAATCTCGTTTGGGCTTAATAATTTACCAATGTTTTTCATGTCTGCATTGTTAGTTTATAACCCCACGATTTAGTAATTGAAGTATCCTCTCCCCTTGTGCATTCATATGATCCTGGGTGTAAGAGAAACGGTTACTGACTCTAGAACTTGGGCCTGTCTTGGTGGGAAAAAGTACTCACCCCAAGACGACTCAGACTGGTAGCACGCTATAGCCAAGCGACTTCCAGCCGGTATACAAAAGTGGATTCTTGGGGAAACACGCACATTAATCTGATGAGATGGATAGAAATGGACTCTCACCGACGTTGGTTAGTGTCCCACGAATGGAATACCCGAATTAAAAGCCTTGTTGTAGAGTTACCAAAATCCTATCTACTTGTTGGTGCAGCAGGTCGGACCTATGAAGCCATCTTACAATCTTACGGTTTACATGTAGAGATGAAAAGTATGCCATGGGAGATTCATGGGTATTGTAGCTTGGCTGCCCCATATAAGTGAGTGTCGTGGAGGGGAGCCAGTGGGGTCAAGCTACTAATCATCCACCGTAAATATGCGTAGCTGGAGAAATCCAAGTAAGAATTCAACAAGTACTGTCCTAAAGGCCTAGGGTGTAAATGTTTTTCGAGTCTCAACAATCCATTCATCACAAAATTGAAAATACTTTGAATGCTGTGTTTGTTGTTTGCTGTATTTGCCAAAATCTTGATCAAACAAACAAAGTCAGTCAAACAACTTTCGAAAAAAAAAAATTTGTCAGGAACAGAGTCGCATTTTTCAGTTTAATCATCTCATCTGTATTAGCGAGTCGCATCTGTCTGTCATAATTTTCACAATCTCGAAGTTTCAAAGCGCATCTATCACATCCTGAGTCGCATCTGTCAAAATCCAAACCGCAACTGTCATAGGAAAGACCGCAACTATCAGAAACACTGCAACTGTCAAATCCTTAACTGCAACTATCATAAGAAAGACCGCAACTGTCAGAAACACCGCAACTGTCAAATTCTGAACCGCAATTGTCATAGGAAAGACCGCAACTATTAGAAACACCACAACTGTCAAATCCTGAACCGCAACTGTTAGGTGAACCGCATCTGCCTGTTAACAAAGAACAATCAAAACTACAAACTGAGTCCGAACAGAAACTGTCAAAATTTTGCTCAAAAATCTTGCATCCATTAGGTGGTCATATACGTCTTAGTTACAATCCACGTCTTCGTCATAGTCATCCAAAGTCACATGCATATAGATACTTCCTCGGAAATCTTAGTTACAATCCACGTCTTCGTCATTGTCATCCTAAGTTGCATGCATCTAGATACTCCCTAGGAAATTGCATATCACAGCATAGATAAGTTTCCTCATCTTTGGATAAATTCATGTCCCGATTTGTCACACTCATCGAACCTAGTCACCTTAGTCTTATCTAGTGAATCTTTTCAGCTCAACAAGTCTAGTTTGGAAAGTTCACTTTGTCAACTATCATTTGTCCTACAATCAGGTTCCTTGGTCAAAACAAATCCTTGCATGCATTTACTCCATAGGAGGTAGGTTATACCCATTTTAGAATCATAGTCTACACGAGGTCTTACATATTGTCCGTCTTACCATATGTCATCTCAGTATATGTCTTTCTAGAAATCATTTTAGCAACATCCTTATTGTCCAAAAAATCCAAAAACATAGAAATAGGTCATATCAGTTCTTAGGCATAGTCTGCATTACCCCATTTTGAGCAACTTTTTTTTTTTTTTATGGTTGAAATAAGGTCTCAAAAGAGGCACAAAGAAATGGTAGACCCCAACGAGTTTATCAATCCTTTCAGCACTCAACCACCTAGGAAGAACAAACCACACAAACCATTGCTTGATAAATTTGTCACTAGAGACGCCAATGGACGAGTCTTTGTTGAAGACATAGAGTCTGTAGTCCAAGATCCTGAATTTGCATCCTTCATAGATGAGTGCTTGGCAAATGATCCCCAACGCTATCTAGCAAAATTGCTAGTAGAAGGTGCCACACTACCACCAGGATTTGACGTTCACACATTGAAAATGACATCTACCCAACCAATGCAAACAGTGACATCAAGTGGTTTTATGCCCCAAATCACCGCAGCAATACCAACTGGCATACCAACTCAGACATCGTCAATTGTAAACACAACCCCTTTCAACATAACACAAGGTTTACAATTTACGACGGGAGCAACTTCATCCAACCCCTTTGGCACCAACACGATTGGTAAGAGATCCAAGGCGGGTACGAATATTCCTATCCCAAATCAGACCATTCAAATAGGGAATATTCCTCCACCAAGTCAGCCCATTCAAATGAGATATATTCCTCCAACAGGTCAAACCATTCAAACAGGATATATTCCTATCCCACAACGGACTATTCAAATGGGATATATTCCTTCACCAAATCACAACCCGTCGCAAAACATGGCATATCAGAACGTCTACATTGATCCGAACAACGCCAACACCATGTCCTTGACACAAGTCGATGTCCTTCAAAATCAAATGCAAACTCTCCAACAACAAATGGATAATATGTCTATGTCAGGCAAATGAACTATCTCAGCACAAGACTTATGTCCATGTCCATTTGACAAAACGCTTTACATGACACCTTTTCCCCATGGATACATTATACCGATTTTGCCTAAGTATAATGGGAAAAAGAATCCTCTAGAACATATTAGGGAGTTATCAACAGCATGCATGGACATATCATATGACCCCACATATCTTATGAGACTATTTCCACGAACCCTTGTTGGGATAGGACTGGAATGGTTTTCTAAACTACCATATGGTATATGCTCTTGGGGAGAATTAGCTGAAAAGTTTGTCGAACATTTCACCTTCAACATAGACAATGAGATAACAATAGCAACCTTGTGCCACACAACACAAGAAGATGGTGAAAATTTCACCACTTTCTTTCAGAGAAGGAGAAGTCTAGCTAGCAGATGTCCAGTTGAGATACCAAAGAAACAAAAGGTCACGATATTCCTAGAGAACATCAATCCAAAACTGTGGAGTGATTTAAGAGTACATTATTATACCTCATTCCTAGACTTGGTACAGAAAGGCATCATCCTTGAGAAAGGCCTTATTGACAAAGGCGAAATAAAGGTACCAGGTAGGAATCCTATTGTCCAAAATCAAAACGCGCCAAATGATAGAAGATAATTCTAGTCTAGAAACAAGAATGTTACAAATGATGGCATTGTCGATGCTAAAAACATATATACAAGGCTAGTTATCACACTGAGAGGATACAACCAAAATCAAGACACAATGGATAATCCAGATCAAACGGCTAACTATCTCCAAAATTCATAGCAACAACGACCTCAAAGAAGATTTCCAACACGTGAATTTACTCCTCTAGGACAACCAATTGAGGTTATTTACAAAGAATTGATTAAACACAATCTCATCAAACCATTGGAACCAAGAGAATATGATCCTGGACAATTTAAACCTTCCTGGTGGGATGACAAAGCCCATTGTGAATATCATCAAATAAAAGGACACAGGCTACAAAATTGTCACCAACTCAAGGGCATTATCCAAGACTTTGTGGAGAACGGAACCATAGAGGTCGGTGGATAGAAAATTATGAAGAACAGTGATCATAAGGTCTTCAAGGACCCATTACATGACCACACAAAAGGAAAAGCCTCCGGTTTGGGAACTAAGACCGATCCATCAACCAATTATGCAAACACCAATTTTGACTATGGAAAAGGAAAGATTATAAATAGCCTCCATGCTGCAGATGAGCATGTCGATACCTTCACCATTAAGAAGCCTCCAGAATGTAGTGTCAACACACGCAGAAATAAGATCACTATTCCAAGTCCTTCTTCTAAGCCATCTACACAAGCTTCCAAGTTCAAGTACAACCTTCTTGATCAATTGAGTAAAACCCCTGTGCAAATATCTATCTTGGAACTATTGACCTTATCACTTGAGCATCGAGCCATTCTCGATAAAGCTTTGCAGAACACAACTGTCCCTGCTGATTTAGATGTCAATCGTTTCGAAGAGATGGTGGGATATTTAACCAATTTGCACCATGCTACATTTTCCCAACAGGATTACTCGATAGAAAAATCTGATCATAATGACCCATTACATCTTGAAGTCTTAGTCCATGAAACCAAAGTCAGACGAGTCTTGGTAGATGGAGGAGCAGGTTTGAACCTGTGTACCCTAAAATTGGTTAAGGCATTAGGATTCTTAGAAGATTGTGTAGATACCTCTAAGAGTATAGTCATCAAGGCTTACGATGATGAGGAAAGATCATCCAAAGGAGAGGTCACACTCCCTATCAGAATTGGTCCAGCAATCATGAACACCAGCTTCCAAGTCTTGGATCTCACTCTTCCATATAATTTGTTGTTAGGTAGACCTTGGATACATGCAATGAAAGTTGTACCTTCAACGTATCACCAATGTCTCAAATTTCCACATA
>VCHN02001249.1:0-23976 GCA_007115665.2 Sequoiadendron giganteum
TAGTTTTTGACCTCCGATTAAAGAAAAAAAGAGTAATCATCAGGCTAGCCGATGAACAAAAGAACACAAACACCGAGATGGATCATCCGAGTGACGATTTACCAGGCAGGACTAGGAACAATCAAAGATACAACATCTTTGACACAACCGCAACAACCCTGAGACTCTGACTTTTGGTAAATTAATAAAACTTTATAAAACAACAGAAACACCAAATCCAAGAAAGAACAAGGACTTTAAGCAAAGAACAATAAAATTTAAATAAAGCTTTCATTTTACCAACTCCCCCAAATCACACCAAAGAAAGTGAAAGCAAGAGGAAATAAAGAGGCATCAAAAAAAGGGGGGTCCATATTTTTCCAAGGAGAAAAATGGGGTGTGTTGTGAGACCACACAACAGTTACATTTCTTATGCAATGGTGACATTGTCTTGTCTCCTTTCTATTTTTTCATTGTGTTCATGTAACACTTGTGTGCACATGGTTGTGCAAGTGTGACATGTGGTTGTTGCATTAATTATGTTGTTGTCACTGTCTCAAAAAAATTGTTTCATCATATTTTTTTTTGAGCATGTTAGCTTGGGACATTAAAAATTTCCTCAATGTTTGGGTAGTGAACTAGAGGTTGCACTACCTCCTTCTACTATGATCCTTCTTGAAAATTTCTATCACTTGTACCTTCAACTCTCTTTATTGGTGGCTGAAAAATTGGTTGTTCCACTTTTTTTTTATTTTTTATTGTTCCTCACCAATAGGTCCTTGTACATAAGGTCCTACAACTCTTAAAACTAATTTGTTAGGAACAAATCAAAGAGTGTTAACATGATCCAACAATATATATATATTGATAATTGAATCGTTAATCTATATGAATTCTCCCTTGTAGTTTGGTTCATGGAGCTTTATTTTTCTCTCTCCAATGAAGATCCTACACCAATTTTATTTTATGAATTCAACTTCTATATCAGATAGACAATTCTTGAACAAATCCCCAAATTTATCATATTGATTCTCATAAGTAGACATTTCTAGTCTCTTCCTGACTTGACCAATCAAGTATTTTAGGTACACATTCATTTCCTTCACCACTCTCATCTTATATACTTTCAATTTATATTCCAAGAGCTCCAATCCTTCTTATGAATTAATTATGAAGTTAAAGATAACTATTATTGGTGGGAAGAATGAACATTTCTTATGGTTCCTCAAATGAAGCTTATTCAATTCATTCAATTTCCATAATATTTCAAGGAAATTCTTTCTGGAACCCAATTGGGTAAAACAAGTGGCTCCACATTTTCATCATAGACCCTAATAGTTATTGAATTTGAGTGTAGGGACTAATCACCCTAATTATGGTTATATCCTTCCCCATGTTTCCTTTCTAGAGGTCTTAATAATTTCATGACAATATTAGATAATCTTGATCCTTCATATCTCAACAATTTAAACATCTTATTCAAAAAATACCTCTCAAACATGAAATAATTTGGTGTATTATAATGTGAATCCCAAATGTGAGTTTTTCTTTGAACAGGCATGAGAGCTCCTTTTTGGGTTTGATGTTTTAACTATAGGTATTTATCCTAGATATTCTTGCCATTATGTAGCATAATATGACATAACATTAAATACCACTTGAAATGAGGGCTCTTATTATCTGCCATGAAAGATACTAGCTCATTGTGAATTCCCTTAGCAATAAAGGATGCATAATCATAATCCCTATTTAGATCCCTATGTTGAGTGTTAGTTTCCATCATCATCAAATGAATTGTATTTGAGGCCTAAAGTCTTTTCCCAACACCTAGCAGAAAGCATGATATTTTTTTTCTTAAATAATCCTCAAATGTATCTTCATTGAAAGGTTCCAACTCACTTGTTGCAATTGGTATTGTTTGAAAAGAGATCCCCTTCCTATGATGTGGTAACCAACAAACCATGTAACTGAATATATCTCTCTTATACTCCTTATGCAACTCACCAAATTTGATCTTAATATTTTCCCTAAGATTGAGGTTGAATACTTGATTAATTCTTTATTCATTATAAATAGAGTCACATTCTTATAATTATACAATTTCCTAATATTGGAACTATATTTACATGTAGCATGAATTAGCTCAACATTTACAAAGACATTAGGGGCTACTAGCTTTCCCACATCATATTGTCAAATATTTGAAATAGGGTATTCTTTTATACTATGATTGTAACATAATTTGAAAATTTTCCACCTTGGGAACAATATAATTATGTCTCTAACTGATTCAACTTAGTCATATATTTAATCGTAGAGAATTCTTGTGTGTTGTGCATATTTTGAGCTCTTGGTAGAGCCAAGAAGCTGACTTAAAATGTCTTTCTCTAAAACCTTTTTCCCCTACTTCTCTACGTAGTTTGACTCATCTCCTGATATGATATTCTTAGTTATAGTAAGGAGTTCTCAAATCATGTAGGCACAATTTTGTAACTACAATAAATACTTAATTCTCTCAAAAATAAAAACCCTAACACTAATAAAACATTTGCAAGAACAAAAAGGAAAGCTTTAACATACCCATTCTATGAACAATTTGGTTTTCTTGAATTTGAAATCATAGTAGAGGACCTCATGGAAAGTCACGTGTCACACAATTCTTCACTTAAAATTCCTCTTCATACATTAGAAATGGTACCCTAAGCATCAATCACAACCTTATAAGAAATGAAATCTTTCACCACCTTTAGAATTAAATGCTCATACAAGTGAAACTATATGACATTCCATGAACCATTTATTTTCTTTGAATATGGACCATTGATCTCTCATAAATTCCAAATCAATGGCTAGTGAATTAATATTTGAAAATTCCTCTTGTCAAGTTAAGCTACAAAGATAATGCCTACTGCAATGATGGGATGACACATATAAAATTCACCTGCATTCCTTTTCGTTCACCTATGACAAATTCTAAGCCCAATAGAAGAAAACCATGGCACTTGTGTCCATTTGCCATGGAGGGAACACATCAACAAAGTGCATCATCACTAATTTGGGAAGGGAACACTAACAAAAAATTGCACTGCAAAGAATTTATATACTATGATGAGAAACTTCTATGAGTACTATCCCACCATTATTACAATGAATAAAATAACCCCATCAAGATTAGTGCAAAAATGGAATGTGGGCACAGTCATGAAACTACATTGTGAAGGATTGTTGCACTAAAATATAAAATTACCTCTTGTCACAGCCCTATTGGAACCTTCAAATTTTGGCAAAATTTGGA
Source organism: Sequoiadendron giganteum (assembly GCA_007115665.2). Taxonomy (NCBI): domain Eukaryota; kingdom Viridiplantae; phylum Streptophyta; class Pinopsida; order Cupressales; family Cupressaceae; genus Sequoiadendron; species Sequoiadendron giganteum. Next base: position 3,275 of record VCHN02001249.1, read on the forward strand.
GTTCCAATGATCAAAAAATGGATTGCAACACCAAAAAATGCATCTATGAAACCTACCCTACTAACCTACTTTAGAAAATCATAACTTGATACTTGTTCAATTTTATGCCAAATCACTTTGCAAACATATTTTATCTACCATATATAAATGTGTATGTTTGATTTCAGCCTCCTACAATCAGATTTGACAGGGTTTTGAAGCACCAAGTTGGAGGGTTCTAGAAGAGTTCGGTTTCTACACAATGTTAGATCTGCTAGGGAGGTCAATTTTGGAGGCCAATATTTATGAGCTGGATGATTTCATGAAAAAAAAATCAGTGCTTCAGATTTTCCCATGTCAATATGCATCCATGTCCATTTTCAAAGCCTTGCCATCTCATTTGCTATTTTTTCAAAATCAAAAGCAAATGGAATTTTCACTGTTTTGATGACTGCATTTCCAGGGAGACCAACTTTGAATTTTAATACTTTGTGAAGGAAGTCTATTGGTGAGAAAACCTTCTGTACACATGTTCATTGGACTTGAATGAACAATAATTCCTGCAGTGGAGACTTCCCAAAAAGAGATCTGGTATTTTTTCAAAGGGGTGATTTGGTGAGTTCCAGTTGGTTTTTTAACAGGTGCAGTTTCAGAAACGACTAAGTAAGCAACTCTGAGCATTGATATCTTATAATCCTTATGGCTTCATGCAAATACATTTGGAAACCACGCTCCCATATCATCAATCAACATGGAAGTATGTTTTTATGGCTCTGGGAAAATGTTTGATTGGTTTTCCAAGGTGATTCTGGAGGCTACTTGACTTATTTTGGTCATAGTGCAAAATATCAAAAAATAAATTTTGAGGACTACCCACTTCAGTTTTGGATGCATTTTACATTTTCTAGAGTCTATTTGCTAGTATGGTCATGACAGTAGACATGGAGGAAAACTCCAATCATGGAGAAGACATTCAAAGTGTTATATCAAGAAAACATAAACAAAATCAAGAAAGAACCATTTAGTCAAATAATTTCTCTTTATTATTTGAAGAATTCTTTGATGAAGCTGCAAGTAATAAAATAAAAGGTTAGATGGATCATTTAATCTACAAATTAAAGATGATGCAACCTTGACATAAGCAATACAAAAGACCCCCTGCCAAACTAAAACACATTCATGTAGCATCTTGAAAGTGGATCATCTTTTGAGGATATTGTGACTTTTCTCTCTTCATTACCCGCATCACCAAGGAAATTAGATCAATAAAGGGAAATTGAACATTCAAGATCGATAGGAAAATTGATGGCAGAGGAAGTTACAAAATTTATAAAGGAGCCATTGGGTGAGACATCTGTGTTTAAGCAGAATTATGATCACATTACCAAGGAGACATATTTTGTCTTATAAAAGGAGGTAACTCATGTTAATCCAAATTAATTTTTAATATATGGAAATGGAAAGGCAATTGCACGAGTTCAAGATCACCTTCATCTTAATGGTGCGTATCATTGGCACCATTACACGAAAACACCTAATGAGATCAAATTGGAAGAAGTAGTGGTATTACACCACACTTACACAAAATTCAACGGCCTGACTTCTGCAAGTATGAAGGGCGATTCAAAAGGCATAATGGAAATAGAAGTATGAAGGGTGATTCAAACTGAGAACAAGTTAGTTTAAATGAGGAGTACAATGATGGATTACATGCTGAAGAAACTGAGCAGGGAACAAGATATTCAAAATATTGCAATTAAGTGTTTCTTGCACCCCACATGAAGGCGAGCAAGAAACCTTAAAGTGAATACAGTATTGTGGCATTTCTCCCGCACTCTCGCAAAGAACCAAGCCATCAACCCTAAATGTCATGTGGTAATATGGTAAAGCCATTAAATGATATATTGTTGCATTAAAATGTGATGAGTATTTAAGGAGAATTTATTAAATCACAACATTTAATTACCTTGGGGAGATATATTTCATGCTAGCATAACTTAACAAATGTGCAGGAGAGTGAGTAATTTAAAATCTTCTCTGTGTCCCGCAAAGTCTCAGATGAAAAATTTAATTTGGATGTGGTAATGCATTAAAGAAAAATGGGGAAGCATAAAAGGTAAAAACACAGAAAAGTAATCACAACATGAGTGTAAATTTATTTTAGGGAATGAAGTTTAAATGTAACATGCAATTATAAAATATTTTCACCGAGAAGTGAAACAATTTCACCAGAGGAATTAAATGAGTATAAAATTCTTGGAGTGGGTAATTATTTTTACCCAAAGGATATTTTTTATTATCGGATTGGGTGAAACTGCAAACGTGAAATTGTCAGCAAACGAAGGGTAATGATGTTAATCATTAAAATTATTTTTCATGGGATGGAACGACAAAAGGAAGTTAAAATAAAATATTTTATTTCTTGAAGATAATTAATGAAGCATTGCACTAGACAGATATGTGAAGGGTCATAACCCTTGGAAATATTTAATGTATATATCATAGAAATAAAAAAGCGAATAGAGAATAGGGTTGAAAATAGAAAATCATTTTAGAAACAAAGAATTTTGATATGAACAGTACAATCTTTTGAAGCAAATCAATGGAGAAGAAGCTTTAATCTAGTGTCCAATATTTTGGTGTTCAATTATTTATTCATATTGATTCATAAATGTTATCTTTGTTGTCTCTGAAATGGTCTTTTCTTATTATTCAGATTGAATATATCAAGTATATACTTAATAAATGTCAAGACACACTTGTTGCCTCTATGTGATTTTCTTGATTGGTTTATGCAAGAAGAGGATTAAAATTCCTTTTAAGAGATTATTTTTAATTGGTTTCTACGCAAAATTAAAATCCTTTTAAATTAATCATCTTAACTGGTTTCCTTCAAGCAAGAATTAAAATCCTTTCAAATATCACAATAACTCAGGAAAATATCATCGGGATTTGTAAGAAGAGCTTGATAACTGACAACCTTGCACATTTATACAAGGTATAAACATCTAAAAAGTGCCAAATAATTTGAGTTAAGCCAGAAGGGAGGACACATCTATCATACACATCTTGACTTCACTTTCCAAAGTAGATAGAAAGCAATAGTCATATTCATTATAAAATAATACCTCATAAAAACCTCATTCAGACATTCAAATTTCAAACATTAGGAGTAGGAATAGCTTTTAGTTTTGCATCTATTTCATATTTACATGCCAGTGTGGAATAGATAATCAAATTTGAAGAGTACACACAACCTTTAAAATCCATAATCTGCTCAATTGTCAAAGGTACACTCACCTAGGTCTAGCAAAACTTGAAGAGTAGGTGTAATACCCCTCCGTTTTGTCCTTCTGGTTGAACAGTGTTATGCTCTTTTATGTTGGTACCTTGACTATGGTACCCAGCTTCTATTTGATCGCTATCTATAAAGTGACGTTAATGTTATCTTTTGATGTGATGGTATTTTAATATGATCTTATCTTTATGTCATGTTTTGAATTAACATAAATGGATGATTGAAATCAATGATGTTTTATGCTTTGTATTATATTAATATGTTAGAATTGTCAATTAGTTGCATTGTATTGGTGAAGGGGACAGTATCGCAACACTCGCTTGCGAGCGCCTTGTGATCCCGTGATTTCCTCTTCACAGTGTGTATTTTATGTTGTTTATATTATATGTTGTTGTTTACTTGATTTTCAAGTTGACAAGTACAGGACATCGACTCCACCTGGTTTCAGAGGTTGGAGCATGTTCAATGCCCAATGGTATTCGATTGGGAGATAGTAGCTAAGTTTTCCGTGCCAAGTCATCACCCTAGTCTTAGTGTGTCATCTGGTGTTAGTCGAGTTATGTTGCTTTTATGATTGATTATCTTGCCTTGATTTTATTTAATTGCAAGTTAAAAAGGGTAATTAAATGACTTAATGTATTTAAGTTGTGGATTAATTTTATCTGGGATTATGTTGAAATGTAATTTATTTTATTATTAATTTAATTTAATTAATAAATAATTTAATCATTGATTAAATCTATTTATTAATTATTTAAATTTATGATGTTGAATTAAGTTTCTTGTTTGAATTGATTGATATTTTAATTGGAAATTGGAATTAAAATTGAAAATAAAAGAAAATGATTTAAGTTGCATTTTTTTGAAGTTTGAATTCAAAATTGGAAAAATGAGATATTTCTATTTCTGTTTTTTGAAATTGATGAGGGTGGTTGCACTGATATTTTTGAGATATTTTTGGAATTTCTTTATTATGGAATTTTTCTTCACAATTTAGGAGGATGAAGTTTTGAAAAATGGAAAAATAGAGGAGAGAAAGAGTTGTTGCATTTGGTGGGTTTTGGATTGTGACTGTGAAAATCTGTGGAGCTGAGGTTGGAAGCTAAAAACCATCTGGATTCCCTCACAAACTCAAGGAAACCAGGTTCATTCTTTGTAAATTTGATTGCTTGGAAAAAAATGCATTTACTTATATTTTGTAGTTGAATATCATATTTGGAACATTCAAGATCTGATCTATAATGGAAACTTCATGTTAAATTTTGTTTTAATTTTAAACCTTTGTTGGAAAATATTTCTTCAAGAAAAAACTTTGTGTTCTTGGCTGCAAATAATTGTTTTGAAAATTATTTGCTCAATCTGATTTGCAAATCGAAAATTAGATAATTAAATGTATTCATATATATACATATAAATTATATATATTTAATTTTGGTTTTTGTGGGGGATTATGTTGTTGAAATAAATTTTAAAAAATGCCCTTGTGTGCACGGATTTCTAAATCCGCAAGGATTTTCTTTAATAAAAAAAATAAAATATTAAAAATATTAAAAAAAATGTGCATTGGGAGGTCACTGGGGGCTCGACCCCCACCGCACCCCATGGGAGGTGGGTGGAGGGAGCCACGCCTAGCGCAACCCCCCCACCTCCTCCGTTTGTAGCCACTAGCAAGGGGACGACTGTGTCAACACAACCGCCGCCCACCTAGTGGGGCGATTGTGTTAACACAGTCGCCACTCTTGGTAGGGGTCAGTTGTATTACACACAGCCGCTACCCCACCCAAACCAACCTACGCCCTACGCAAAAAATGGCCGCCGCTTGCAACTCGCGGCCGGTGCCCTAATCCGCCCAGCCATCCTTAGCGCGTGGATCGACGCAGCCGCCCAACCCTTAGGGTTGGCGCACAGTTCAAGGATGCCTTTGGATGCGGGTTTTTTCTTAATAGAATAAGTATTTATATATAAAATAATATTTTATTATTATAATTTAATAATATTATAATATTCATATTTATTATATTAATATTTAATATTATAATATTATTTACGTATATATATCAAATAATTATTTGTAGGGGTATATATGTAATATATTCATATGCAAAATATACAAGTGTTTATATCCTTTTTAAAAGATGATTTATTGAAGGCATGATGTAAGGTTAATTGAAGAAATTAAAATATGATGTTCTTAAATAAATTGTTGAATTTATTTTAAAATAATATTATTTTGGAAAGACAAATTAGATTTGAAGATTTCATGTTTTAATAACGAGGCCCTTGGCCTTAAAATGATTTATATCTGGAAGGACGTATTTAATATTGTAATTAATTGATGTTTTATTTTGCAAAGGAGATATTGTTATCTTAAAATGACATATTTGAATTGAAGGTGTAAATGTTATTTTATTAATTAAGAGAAATTAGGAAATTAAATATTGAGTCTTAATTTGCTCCCTTGTCTGAGAAAGACGTATTTTAATTCAGTTTATTTAATTCAATAGAGTACCGAATGTAATGAAGAAATGGATTTAGCAAATCCAAAGTAGAATTTAATTCACATCTTCTTGCTCGTCGTGATTGTGATCGGTTTTCATCTTCATTTGGGGAAATTGAGTTATAAAGTTTTATAAGTCTTCCAGATGGGGTTTTCCGTCATGTGGGTTGTCATGTCATGTTTGGCAACTTATTGTGAGTTCTTTGGGTAGTGCATGGTGTCTAGTCAGTATTTACCCGGTTTCCACGAACGGGGATGTTTTGTACCTCCTTGGTTTAGGAGTGGATTATGGGATCCGCGTCTCCTTGTAAGGAGTGACCTTGTTAAGTGATTTGTTGTCTCTAGTATTTGGAGTGAGTTCATTTTATGTCACTTCCTGAGAAGGGAGTGGTCGTGATATCTTGTGTGTTGTACTTTGTACCCTTGGTGTATGGATTGTATGTGTGTTGTCAAGTAGAAGAGTGGCTTCCGTTTGGGGCCAGAGCCCAGAAGAGGTAAGATTGGGTAACCTTCGAAAGTTGTTTAATCAAGTGATAACTAAAGCAATACTTAGAAGATTAGGACTAACTTCTCACTAATCAAGATAATTATGCCTCACTCATGGACCCACGTGCTCGGTTAGGCTTGGGATGGGTGGGAAGGCCTGGTAAGGCAAGGTCATCTATCTTGTCTGTACAAAAGGTATTTGACTCCGCATTAGTAAGTATGAGGGCCGGGGATCGGTTTGAGGCCACCATCTTGACGATCCGTAGTGGGTAACTCATGACGAGCTGTGTGATGACACTCTATCTAGGACAATAGTCGGCATTTGATTATTATGGGTTTGGTTTCCTTAACATACCTGATGTGACCATAGTTGGTACTTTTTCTATGTATGGTTCTCGTAACATACTTGATCTGCTTTATTTCTAGAAGCAATGTGACCATGTTGAGTTGTACTTGTGTTGTACATGTGTTTGGTTGTGTCAGTTTGGTTCAGTTATGATTTAGCCTGTGTCTAGAGGTAGATGTCTTTGGCTAGGATTCCTTGTTACTATCTCCTAGCACGAGGGGTAGGCCTTTTGGTTCCACTTGGTTGGGTGGCATGCACCTAAATCCGTTGGGCTTTCTTCATGTTCATGTTGAAGAGACTTCCAATTGGAGAGCTCATTGGATTTAGTATCAGTTCTTGCTTTATTTCATTTTAGTTGATCTTGTAATATTTTGCACCTTAGTTGTTATCGAGGTGGACATTGTAATTGTAATTATGTTTTGGACTTGCCTCATTCGGGGAATGAGAGTTGTAACCCTATTGTTTAATTATGATTAATCAAATTGAAAGTTATCTCTTATGCTTGATGTAATTATCTTATTTGGAATGTATGTGTTATTTTATTAAGTAAATAATTGACATGGTTTATATTCATGTTTTTTGATGAGGTTCTATATAACCTTTGTCTCGTAACCTTAGAGGTTATTGGATTTAGTAGTGAACTTGCTTATTAATTGTACTTAAACAAAACAAAAAAATTAGCCTATTTAAGTAGTTGTTTGCAATTTCCTCTAGGGTTGCGGGGCGGGGTGTTACAGTAGGGAGTTCAAAAACATTGTAAACCTGATCATAGAGCTTGGCATACTCTTAGGGTTTGCAAATATGTAATTATGGGAACCAAGAAGTCCTATGGAACTTGACCCACTCTCACTTGTATAAGGACAATATGGAATATTTTATTTGTCAAAGATAATTAATGAAGCATTGCACTGGACAGATATGTGAAGGGTCATAACTGTTGGAAATATTTAATGTATATATCATAAAAATAAAAAAGTGAATAGAGAATAGGGTAGGAAAATATAAAATAATTTTAGAAACAAAGACTTTCGATATGAGCCATATAATCCTTTGAATCAAATCAATGGAGAAGAAGCTTTAATCTAGTATCCAACATTTTGGTGTTCAATTATTTGTTGATATTGATCCATATATGTTATCTTTGTTGTCTCTAGAATGGTCTTTTCTTGTTATTCAAATTGAATATATCAAGTATATACTTAATTTTTCAAGCCACACTTGTTGCCTCTATGTGATTTTCTTGATTGGTTTCTGCAAGAAGAGAATACAAATTCCTTTTAAGAGATTATTTTTAATTGGTTTCTGCCCAGAATTAAAATCCTTTTAAATTAATCATCTTAACTGGTTTCCTTCAAGAAAGAATTAAAATCCTTTCAAATATCACAGTAACTCAGAAAGATATCATTGGGATCTGTAAGAAGAGCTTGATAATTGACAACCTTGCACATTTATACAAGGTATAAACATCTGAAAAGTGCCAAATAATTTGAGTTAAGACAAGAGGTAGGAAAATTTTATCATACACATCTTGACTTCATTTCCCAAAGTAGATAGAAAGCACTGGTCATATTCATTATAAAATAATACTTCATAAAAACCTCATTCACACATTCAAATTTCAAACATTAGGAGTAGGAATAGTTATTATTTTTGCATCTATTTCATATTTATATGCCAATGTGGAATAGATAATCAAAGTTTAAAATCCTTAATCTACTCAATTGTCAAAGGTACACCTACCTAGGTCTAGAAAAACTTGAAGGGCAGGGAGTTCCAAACCATATTGGTCGACTTCGTTCGTTTGCTAAAACATTGTAAACCTGACCATAGTGCTTGGCATACTCTCAGGGTTCACAATCTGTAATTTTGGGAACCAGCAAGTTCGATGGAACTTGACCCACTCCCACTTGTATAAGGACAATATGAAATATTCTAAGCTAATGGGAAGACACTAGGATAAAGGATGCCACCCCTTTGGCTAAAGGATGATCTCGCTTATATGTCACATTGGAGCTTCTTCATTATTTGTGGATTCAACCATATTGTATTGGTGTTGTTTATTGTTTGTCATGGTATGCTCATGATAGTTTATTATTGTTACATCTTGTAATACCCCTTTGTTTTTCATTTTGGTTGAACAGTGTTATGTTCTGTTATGTTGTACTTTCTGTTTGTACCTTGACTTTGGTACCCGGTTGTTATTTGATCGCTATTTGTAAAGCGACGTTAATGTAATCTTGGATGTGATGGTATTTTAATATGATGTTATCTTATGGCATGTTTTGGATTAACGTAATTGGATATTCGAATTAATGATGATTATGCTTTGGATTATACTAGCATGTTAGAATTGTTAGCTATTTGCAGTGTATTGGTGAAGGGGACGGTATTGTATCACTCGCTTGCGAGTGCCCTACGATTCTGTGATTTCCTCTTCACGGTGTGTATTTTATGCTGTTTATACTATATGTTGTTATTACTTAATTTTCAGGTTGACAGGTATAGGACATCGACTCCACCTGGTTTCACAGGTGGGAGCGTGTTCAATACCCAATGGTATTTGATTGGGAGATAGTAGCTAGGTTTCCGTGTCAGGTCGTCACCCTAGTCCTTGTTTGTCGTCAGTTGGTTGTCGGATTGTGTTGCTTTGGATTTTTGTGCCCTCTCTTCGTTATTTAATTGCATGTTATAAAGGGGTAATTGAATAGCTTAATGTATTTAAGTTGATTATTGAATTAATTGGTTATTATGTGGAAAATGTTATTTAAAGTTATTAAGTTAATTTAATTTAATTAATAAAATAATTTAATCTTGGATTAGATTTATTTTATTGAATTAATTAAATTAATTAATTTGAGTTAAGCAAATTCATTTTGGAAATTATTGCATATTTGTTGAAATTGAAAATTGAATTGAAAGTCAGTTGTGAAATTTGAAAGTGAAGAAAATTTTAAAAAATGAATTTTAAAAGTCAATTTGAAAGTTTGAATTCAAGATTGGAAAATTAGGATATTTTGCATTTCTGTTTTCTAAAATTGATTACAGTGGTTGAATGAGATATTTTGAGATATTTTGGGAATTTCATTATTATTGAATTTCTGGTCTCAATTTTTGGATCTTGGAGTTTTTGGAAAAGATTGAATTTGTGTGAGGAAAAAAAATCTTTCATTTTGTGGGTTTTTGGATTTGATTATGAAAATTTTTGGGACTGGATTGGGAAGCAAGGTTGGAATGAGGCACCATCTGGATCTTCTCCGAGTTCTTGCAAAATCAGGTTCATGTCTTAGAAATTAGATGCTTTGATGATTTTAAATTGTTATAGTTGGTTGTGGAAAGAAAATGAAAAGTGTTCTTGGCTAGAAATTAATATCTCAATTTTATTTCTTCAATTTATTGCTTTGGGGTTGTTAAGATCTATATATAAATATATATGTATATATGTATTGATATATATAAATATTTATTTTAGATGTTTAAAAAAAATTGCATCTCATAGGGAGGTGCTGTCAAATTTTCTATTAAGCCTTTGTGTGGCGTGGATTTAAAAAAAAAAAATCCGCAAGTCATGAATAAAATATAAATAAAAAAATAAAATAAAAAAAAATTTTGCTTGTGTGGGGTCAACCTCACTGCACCTCCCATGGAGGTGGGTGGAGGGAGCCATGTCCCCACCTCCCCCGTCGCCAAGCCCCTCCCTTCGGCCGCGGGCGGCTGTGCAGGCCATGCCACCATGAAGGGTGGCCGACGCTGCCAGCACCGCCGTGCCCTGCGCACACCGCCACCTTTCCCCCCAACCTCCGCAACAGTCTCCGCGGGCGGCTATGCAAGCCATGCCGCTCCTGGTAAACCTCGCTCGCGGTTTAAATGTGCCGCCCACCATGAAATCGCCACCGCCGCCCTGCAACAAGCGCCGCCACCTGGGTGGAACCCGCGGCAAGGAATTAACCAGATGCCTTAAGGATTAGGGCGCGTGCGCGTGACCCGAGGCAGACGATTTTGGAATTTAAAATAGAATAAAATAAATATACATATATAAATAATAAGGTTTTATATATTATTTTATAATATTAAACTATGATATAATAATATTTGTATTATATTTTATATTTTATATTATAATTTATAATATTAAAATATTATATTTATATGTATTATATTTATATGTATTATATTTAAATAAGATTGTATATTTAGAATGGTTGTTTTATTTTTTTAAAACATGTTTAGTAGAGAATATGATTTTAATATATGTTTATATATTAAAATGGTTGGGAAAATAACTAGCATGATTAAGTTTAATTGGGAAGTTAAATAAATGTTGATTTAGAGAATGCTTAATTTAAATTTAATTGTGGAATTTAAATTGAGATGCCAAAAGGCCAATTATTGTTTTAATTTAAATATAATTGTGAAATTGAAACATCGGGTTATAGTCAAACTATTGATTTAATTTAAACAATAGATTGGAAAAAGGGGCAAATGTTGATTTTGAGATTAATGTGTTATTAACGTGATTGATTGATTTATTTTATAATGATTTAGTTGCAAGGGCAATCAATTATTTATTTTAAAATGAAATGTTCTGAGTTATAGTGAAAATGCCTATTTTATTGTGAGCAAATAGGGAATTAAATATTAGTGTTAATTTCTCCCTTATCTGAAAAGATGAATTTTAATTCAGTTTTATCGATGTGATAGATTACTGAACGTTAATGAGGAATGGATTTAGATTATCCAAAGGTAGTTTCCTTTAGTTGGATTCAATGAACATGTTTCTTCATGCTTTGTTTTGGAAATGGGATTAAGTGCCTGTTGTTTAATAAATCTTCCAGATGTGATTTTCAGTTTAGTGGTTGTCGGTTTGTTATGTCAACCTGTTTTGTATTCCTTGGGTGGTGTATGTGAAGTTATCTATTATTATTCGGTTTCTACGAATGAGTATGCTTTGTATCTCCTTGGTTTAGGAGCGGATTATGGAATCCGTGTCTCCTTGTATGGAGTGACCTTGTTATGTGGTTAGTGCCTCCAGTGTTTGGAGTGGTTTTATCTTTGTCGCCTCCTAAGAAAGGAGTGGAGTTTGTTATGTGTGTCTCCTTGTTAGGAGCGATCAGGAGCAGTTTTGTTACCTTGTTACCTCCAGTGTTTGGAGAGGGTTTTGAACTTAGGTTGCCTCCTGAGAAAGGAGTGGTTGTAATACCTTGTTCATTGCACCTTGTACTCTTGATGTTTGGATGTTATATGTGTGTTGTCAAGTAGAAGAGTGGCTTCCGTTGGGGCCAGAGCCCGAAAGAGGTAAGATTGGGTAACCTTCAGAAGTGGTATAATTAAGTGATAACTAAATTAATATACTTAGAGTTTGGGTAGTACTTCACACTAAAAAGATAATTATCCCTCACTCATAGGTGCAAGGGCTTGTTTAGACTTGGGATGAGTGAGAAGGCCATGGGATGGCAAGGTAATCTATCTTGTCTGTACGAAAGGTATTTGGCTCCGCATTAGTAAGTGTGAGGGCCGAGGATCGATTTGTGGCCACCATCATGACGATATGCAGTGGGTAACTCATGACGAGCTATGCGAAGACACTTTGCCTAGGACAACAATTGGGTTTTAATTTTGTATTAGTATGTATGAGGACCGAGGATCGGTTGAGGTCACCATCTTGACGATCCGCAGTGGGTAACTCATGACGTGATGTTGATGGCACTTTGTGTGACCATAGTTGGTACTTGTTTATTGTGGGTATGGTTTCTGTAACATACCTGTTGTGACCATGATTGGTGTTTGATTATGTGGTATGGTTCTCATAACATGTTCTGCTTTATTCGTGGAAGCAATGTGATCATGTAGTGTTGTACTTATGTTGTACTTGCATGGTATTTGAGTTGTATCTGAGTTGTACGTGTGTTGTACTTGCGAAGTACATGTGTTTGATTGTTTCAATTTGATTCAGCTATGTTAGCCTATGTCTAGAGGTAGATGGTCTTGACTAGGATTCCTAGTTACTATCTCCTAGCACGGGGGGTGGGCCTTTGGGTTCCACTTGGTTGGGTGGCATGCACCTTAATCCATTGGGTTCTTTCTTCATGTTCTTGTGGATGAGACTTCTAGTTGGAGAGCTCGTTGGTTTCAGTATCAGTTCTTGTTGTATTTCATTTCAGTTGATCTTGTATTATTTTACCCCTCAGTTGTTATCGAGGTGGAAGTGTAATTGTAATTATGTTTATTGGATTTACCTCATTCGGGGAATGAGAGATGTAATTGTAATATTTAATTGAGATTAATGAAATGGAAAGTTATCTCTTTGCTTGATGTAAATCATTTCATTGGAATGTATGTGCTTAGTTTATTAATCAATTAATGACATGGTTTAAATCATGTTTTTTTGTTTGGGTTCTATTTAACCTTTGTCTCGTAACCTTAGAGGTTGTTGGCATTAGTTAGCGAACGTGCTTATTAATTATACTTTAAAAAAAAAAAATTATTTTGTTTAAGTAGTTAAATGCAACTTCCTCTAGGGTTGCGTGGTGGGGCGTTACACATCTAATGAAGTTATAGTCTATTTTAATTTTTTTTTAATATTTTATTGTAATAATGAAAGGATCAAGAGCTACTTTTATTATTTTTTAGGTTACTATTCAAAATGATATTGTTATAATGTGATGCAAATAGTGATTAAATTTGAGTTTTATGAGATCTAAGTTAAATAGTAAAACTAAATATTGTGTGCCAAAATACAATTATTTTGGATTGGGATATTACATGCAAACCCTCAAAATATAAGTGGGGCAAAGCCCAAAAATAAGAAAAAAATAATATAGCATATCTATTGATTTGGTGAGAGATAAAGCATCAAGGAGAGGGTCACAATCATTAGGCATGCTACAAACATTAGTGGGACTAGTCATCAGTGATAATATCCCAACCATTAATAACACCTTCTTATTTATCTTAATTATCATATGACTAAGAAAAAATAGGATAAATTGCTAGAGCTAGGTGAGGGAAATTGTCAAAAATCTTCACCTATCTCTAAAAATCCAAGAGCAAGTTGATCATTAATATGTAAGGAGGTTGAAGGAAGTACGAATCATGTGATCACCTACAAGTATAATTACCCCTAACTCATCTAGAAATGGGATGAGAATAATGTGATTTGGATTCAATAGTTTCCCTATCATTTTGGTTGCATCCAAATTGGTGACCATGAGGAGGGGAACAACCCTTGTGGGTAACCAAATGTGAGGGACTCTAGTAATCATACGCGAGGATTTATCCTAGTGATCTAAAAAATTTACAATGTGCCATGTAGTGTCCCTCCAAATGGAATTATTGTTTCAATTTGCTTTTGGTTGTTTGTTGGTCATTTAATTGTTTTGGATGTGACATTACATTATTTCAGTATGTCATTGCTGCTATGTTAGTTGCTATACTCTATAGACGATACAGTTGACAATATGATCATCTAGTTATGTTTTTAGGATGACATTATGATGGATATGTGTGTATTATGGTTTATGTTGTTTTTGTATGGTAATGATGTTATTATGATGTATTTGATGTTTATGATGTTATGATGCATGTCAATCCTGGTGAGGAAGATAGTGTAGCATTACTCACTCGTGAGTACCCTGCTACGCTACGACTCTTCTCGATGGTGTGTTTTCCGATATATGTGTTGATATGGTTGAGATTGTCATTTGATGTAGTTTGCAGGTACAGGCATCGACTCCACCTACTTCGTCAGGTTTGAGCGTGCCAAGGCCAATGGAAATATGTTGATGGGAGATAGTGTTTGGTCCTCTATCGTTAGCCATCATTCTGGAAAGAATGAGTACCCGTTCGCTATCTGTTTGTTTTTAGTTGAAGTTTGTTCCGTCATGTCGTTTGTTAACCTGTCATGTCGTTCATTTGATGGTTATGTTTGAGATTGATTTATTTAATTGGTTAAATGATTTTATTCGTAAGTATTAACTTTAACTGTGATTAATTACAATATTAGATTTAATGGTTACATTTGATTACATTTAAATTAAAAGCTTAATTTAAATGTTACAAGATTTAATTTATGAAAGAGTATTAAAATAGAATATTATTTAAGGTTAATTAAATGTAATTGCTTATGATTGAGCAACTTGAATGATTTCAAAATTGATATTTTTAAATAAGTTGTTTTGAATTGAATTTGTAAAATATCTTGAATTGGAACTAGATGTTAGGAAGATTGTAACTTGCACATTTACTCAGTTTTAATTGCCCGTTCATTTATGAGTGCATGCAATCAGGTAGTTAATTTTGTGAATTGCATTTAATTGGGAATTAATGAAAAAGGAGGTTATGTTATTTTTCACAGCAATTGGTTTTGGAAGAAAGGTGGGTTTTCATTGCAAGATTCTGGAAGAAGTTTTTCTCTGTACTTTTTTTTGGTTTTTGGTTGAAAAAAATTGAAGGTTGCAAAATTCAGAAGCTTTGCTCAAGCTAAGGAAGTTACGTTGTCTGAATTATTGGGTTTGGCTTTATCATTTGTTCTATTCCGAAGGAGAATACCAGATTTTCTTCTTGAAATTCTTGGTTGTTCTTGAATTTAAACTTTAAAATGACATTTTCTATATTTTGTTTACTGTATGTTGTGATATTGTAAGGCCCCACTGTTAGTGCAATAATTGCATCTCTCACATTTCTTTTATTTGGTGCCCTTATTGTCGATTAGTCGTGTTGGATCGATGTACTACGCAAACTTGATCTAATGCTTATAATCAATAATTTAAGTTGGAAAATGGTACTCCTAATATTAATAATAGTATGATTATTGTAACGCCCCGCCACACAACCCTAGAGGAATTTGCAAACAATTACTTAAACCGGCCAAATTTTTTTTTTTAAGAGCAATTAATAAGCAAGTTCACTAACAAATGCCAACAACCTCTAAGGTTATGAGACAGAGGTTATATAGAACCTCAACAAAAAACATGAATTTAAACCATGTCTTTTTTTAAAAATTATAAATAACACATACATTCCAATTAATCTAATTTACATCAAGCATACGAGATAACTTCCAATTTCATTAATCCATTCATTAAACAATAAGGTTACAACTCTCATTCCCCGAATGAGGCAAGTCCAAAGAATAAGATTACAATTACATCCTTCCACCTCGATAACAACTGAGGGGTGATAAATTACAAGAACAACTGAAAAGAAATGAAGCAAAAACTAAAACTGAATCCAACGAGCTCTCCAACTGGAAATCTCGTCCACATGAATAAGAAGAAATCCCAACAGATTTAGGTGCACACCACTCAACCAAGTGGAACCCAAAGGCCCACCCCCCGTGCTAGGAGATAGTAACAAGGAATCCTAGGCAAGACCATCTACCTCTAGACACAGGCTAACAAAAAACTGAACCAAATTGAAACAACCAATTGTAATGCCCCGCCACACAACCATAGAGGAAGTTGCAAGGAACTACTTAAACATAATAATTTTTTTTTGTTTAAGTACAATTAATAAGTAAGTTCACTAACTAATGCAAACATCCTCTAATGTTACGAGACAGAGGTTATATAGAACCTCAACAAAAAAAATGAATATAAACCACGTCAATTATTTAATTAATGAAATAACACATACATTCCAAGTAAGATGATTTTACCACAAGCATAAGAGATGACTTTCAAATTCATTAATCTATTCATTAAACAATAAGGTTACAACACTCATTCCCCGAATGAGGCAAGTTCAATAAATAAGGATACAATTACAAATTCCACCTCGATAACAATGAGGGATAATACATGATAAGAACAACTGAAATAACAAGGCATGAAATGAAATTGGATCATACAAGCTCTCCAACTGGAAGTCTCGTCCACACGAATATGAAGGAAGCCCAATGGATAGAGGTGCATGTTCCACCCAACCAAGCGGAACCCAAAGGTCAACCCCTTGTGCTAGGAGATAGTAACAAGGATTTCTATCCAAAGACGTCTACCTCTACACAAAGGTTAACATAACCATACTGAAATAAATACAATGACATCACTAACACAAGGTTACAATGCTTCCAGAAATTACATAATCAACTACATCACTGATGCGAACATACCGTCAACCTAGGAGAAGTGTCATCACAATGTTACATCTTGGTGAGTCTTCCTAGGCCCCGGCCCCCAACTCAGGTTATCCTGGTAACCTCTAACGACTTCCGGCCCCTCATGTAAACCAATGCGAAATCAATTATCTTTCGTAGGGACAAGATAACGATCTTGCCATTCTAGGTCTTCTCGTCTCAACCCATGTCTTTACAAGCCCTTGTGTTCCTGAGCAAGGCATAATTATCTTATTAAGTGTTTGATACTACATGATACTCTAATCAATTAATTAAGTTGTCACTGGATTAACTAACTTACAACGAGTTATCCTGGCACCACTTCGTGTGCCAGCCCTCATTACAAGCCACTCCTCTAAGACGACACGTGGAACAACTCCACAACCCAAGGGTACATAAGTGCTAAGCAAGGATATCACATCCCTAACCATGACATACAGTCAATACACTCTCGTTTGTGATAACCAGGGAACAAACTGGTTTAACGCACTACCCAAGGCCATCTAAGGTTGACTACACAGTACGACAACCCACAAACTTGAAAACCCAACTGGAAGACTTGCTAAGTGTTAGGACCCACATTTTTCAAATGACCATACGAATAGATCAAAACAAGGCAAGAATCAAATCTACTTTGGGTTCACTAAACCCATTCCCTAATTAGCATTCAACCATTTATTGCATTAAACAAATTGGATTAAATTCGTTCTTTCAAATAAGAGATAAATTAACACCAATTATTTAATTTCTCTACTGGCATTTAATTAATGATAAATTAACCAGATGATCAGATTAATCAAGATTCAATGATGTAAAAATAATAATTCTCGTCTTCTCATTTAAAGGTAATCGTTTAAAACAATCAACTCGTGAAAACGTATCATTTAATATCAAGGTTATTCATCTATCAAAATAATATTTTAAAATCAAAGTATGAATTTTAACCAACCCTACTATGTTTCAATTCTTCAATTCACTTAACTATTTCCATTAAATAAATCATTCTATCAACATACATATACACATCGTATATATATTTAATTAAAAATATATATATATATATTTATATATTGATTAAAAAAAATATAAAGATATATATAATAGTATAACATATAATATTAGATATTAATATATATTATTTAGGCCATAATATTAATAATTTAATATTATAGAATATAATAATAAAATATTATTATATATAAAAAAAGATGTAATTTTCGTTGGCCTTGAAATTCGTGAAAACCATAACGCATTTTCCAAAGTTGGAATTTAAAAAAAAAACTAACTCAAGCATATATAAATATATATAAGAATATATATATATATATATATTTATATATATACACATTTCATTCATCCAAATGAAGTTTTTATAAAGTTGAAAAGACCAAATTGAAGATCAAACAGAAATTTGAAATGATAAAATTGAAAATAAAATTTCGTTAAAGAACATGAGCCTATTTTCTTTGAAGTTGGGTGAAGACCCTATTGATGCCTTGATTCCCTCTTCAGTTCCTCAGAATCTTCGAGCTTCAATCCAAAAACCCACTAAGTTGCACAATTTCTTCCTCTCCTCTTTTCAATTTTTCTCTCAAAACTCCATTCTCAAGACTTGTGAAGAAATTCAAGATAATGCAAATTTTTCCCCAAAATTCTTACAACCACCCTCATAAATTCCAAAAAAGAAAATAGGAAATATCTCTTCTTTTTTTTTTTGAATTTTCAAATTTCTAAATTGACTTTTAGTTCATTTTCTTAATTTTCAATTTCAACTCAAATATGCATGCATTTCCAAAATAGATAATGTAAATCATTTCAACATAAATAACTTAATCAATTTATAAAATAAATCTACCATAAGATTAAATTATTTATTAATTAAATTAAATTATTCAATAATTTAATCACATTTCTAACATTATTCTAACTTCCTAAATAAACTGAAACCAGGCAAATCGAACAAAATAGAACCACTGGGTCATACTAGGACCGACGACACACTACGACCAGGGTGACGACTTGGCACAGAAATCCTAGCTACTATCTCCCAATCGAATGTCATTGGGCATTGGACACGCTCAAACCTGTGAAACCAAGTGGAGTCGATGTCCTGTACCTGTCAACCTGCGAACAAAGAATATATCCACATGCAATAATATGTCATAAATAAGGCACACCGTGAAGAGGAAATCATGAAATCGTAGGGCACTCGCAAGCGAGTGATGCGACATCATCCTCTTCACCAATACAGTAGTACTAACTGATGCATCCAACATAGCAGCATAATCAAAAGCATGAAACGTCATAAATTTAAATATCCACATATGCTAATTCCAAACATGCCATAATAATCACATCAAAATATAGTATCATCACATCAAAATCCTCCCGATAAGACAGTGATCAACTGTAACCAAGTACATAGTCAAAGTACAACACAATACTAAAGCATAAAAGAGGAAACAACAGGGTTCACACAATAGAGCAAAACGGAGGGGTATTACACCAATCACATGTACCACAAAAGTACAACACAAGTACATCACAAGTACAACTTAAGTACAACTATAACATAGTCACACTGCTTCCAGATCTAAAACAGATCAAGTATGTTAAGAGAACCATACACATAAAGAACAATTACCAACTGTTGTCCTAGACAGAGTGTCATCAAACAGTTCGTCATGAGTTACCCATTGCGGATCTTCATAGGCTCCGACCCCCCATAATGGGTTATTCTGGTGGCCTCTACCGATCCTCGGCCCTCATACTTACTAATGCACAATGAAATACCTTTTGTACAGACAAGATAAATGACCTTGTCGTTCCAGGCCTTCCCACCCATCCCAAGCCTAACCGAACACTTGGGTCCATGAATGAAGCACAATTATCTTGATCAGTGAGAAGTACCACCTAATATTCTAAGTATTGTTTTAGTTATCACTCGATTAAACTACTTCTGAAGGTTACCCAATCTTACCTCTTCCAGGCTCTGGCCCCAAATGGAAGCCACTCTTCTACTTGACAACACACACACCATCCAATCACCAAGGGTACAAAGTGCAACAAACAAGATATCACAACCACGCCTTTCTCAGGAGACGACATAAAATGAAACTCACTCCAATACTAGAGGCAACAAATCACATAACAAGGTCACTCCTTACAAGGAGACACGAATCCCATAATCCACTCCTTTCTCAGGAGACACAAAACGTCCCCGTTCGTAGAAATTGGGTAAATAACTGATAACGTAACATGCACTACCCAAGGGATTCAAAACAGGTTGACAACATGATACGACAACCCACATATTTAAAAGACCTCATCTAGAAGACTTGTTAACCCCGACTGAACAAATTCCCCAAGGTGATAACAAGAGACTCATATACAAACAAGCAATTAATCACGAATTAAACCTGCTTCGAATTTCCTAAATCCTTTTAATAAAATTTCATTGGTTATTGCCACAATAAAACTAATTGAATAATGTCTCTTCCAGACATAAGCATAAATTTAAATCAAATATTTAAGTTCACTAACTGCTTTAAAATAAATATAAATTAGACATTTATTTTCAACCATTTACAAAACATCATTTAAAAATAAATATTTGTTCCTTCTTTTTGACATATTCATTTTCAAAACAGTTAACTTAACTTAATCAACCAAAATCAAATCTAATGTTCCATTAAATCCATCATTTTAAACTAAAATCCATAATTTGACTAAGAGCATTGTAATTTAAACTCACTAATTACTTCTAAATCATGCCATTTAAATCAACAATTTCTTATGCATGTTAAATTTACAACCACAACTAAAATTATATAAATATATACATATTAATATATATTTTTTTAAACTATATAATATAATATTCAATATTATATTAGAACTCTTATTTACAAATATATATATTAATATTCTATTATTATAAAAATATAATATTAAATATATTTTAATATGATAAAATTATAATATAGAA
>VCHN02004643.1:0-11433 GCA_007115665.2 Sequoiadendron giganteum
CAAATAATTAAAATTAAATATTTGAATTAATCCCTCACTTATTGTCACATCGCAACATGTGTCACATGACTACAACTCTTCACATGCATAAATAATTTAAATAATTTTATTATTTAAATTATGGGATTCCCACTCACATCCTATTTTTACCCTCATTCATTGTGCGTCATAAGCATCCTTTCTTCCAAAATAAATAATAGAATCTCACTATTCCCTCATATCCTAATTTTAGCCTCATGTCATAACCCACTTAATGTGCGTCATAAACACTAAAATAAACTTTTAATCCTAGCCATATATATCACAAATTTGACTTTTAATCTTGGCCATCGAATCAAATCATTCTTTTTCTATAAATCAAGCCTTTCATAGGTCATTTGGGAGAATCTTCTTCTAGCATCCTTACTCTGCCAAAATTCTTCTCAATCTTTTCATCTATCTATCTATTTTCTTCTATCATATCCATCTTATCGTTATGCTAAAAAAATGAGCAATCAACATATCAACAATCAAACCTTCAAAATCTTGCATTCTCATGCAAGTGGAGAAGAGCAATGGAGATAAATCAAATCTAGCTTGGAGATCGGTTTGCTTTGCTTTCTTATTTTGATTTTCATGCTAGTGTGTACTCTATTGTGCTTGTTAGGGTTTTCATATCTTGTTGTTTTAGTTTTATATCTGATTTTCCCTAACTTACACTTGGTGAACCTGACGTGAATCCTTTGATCTAGCTTGCTTTTTGCAAGTTTTTTTGTTTTTTGTTGTTGCAGATTTACCAGTTTTTGGATGAAACCCGAGGTTTTACAAATTTCATCATATATTTCAAATGGCTGCGTATTTCTCTACAATATTTTCATAGAAGCTTAATAATCATCTCAATAGGCTACAGTAAATAAATTGAGGGGTTATCAACATGTTTGTAGGAGTTATCACTATTTTATAATTTCTCATAAAATTAACTTTCTGGCCGCACATCAACGAATTTTCCATAAATTTTTACATTTTTGGAAAGATCATGGAATTTTAATGGGGGTCGTGGTTTTACATATTTAATTTCAAATTCAAATACAATGCGAAATAATCCGATATTTGTTTTTTTGTATGTTTTTCACAAATCCGCATTTCTAGGTGCAAAACAGAGAAATTTTCTGATTTCTTTACATTTCTAGAAAGGTCTCAGAAAATTAGCAAGGGTATCTTGTTTTATTTTTTTATTTTTCAGATCAATAACATCTTCAAATAATCGAATCTAGTTCATCTATGTTAAAAATATGTATCTAAAATTGCAATTTTTTGATGAACTAAATTTCTTTTATGGTTGCATTATAATATCATTTTTATTTATTTTGTAGGTGATCATAAGGAGCTATATTAGCAGCAATATCAGTCATACAAATCATATTGGAAAACAAAAATATTCGGGTGCACTCATTCTATTATCTTTATCTCTCATTTGATCAATCAATCTTGTTTGCAAAACACTTCAATTTGGGGCTTTAAAATAAACATATTGTTTGCAATCACACTTTTAAATTGAGCTTAAAAAGAACAATTATCTTCAATCACACATTTTGACTTTGGGTTAAAATAACAAGTGTTTGAATTGTTTTACACACATTTCAATTTTCTAAAGGGAAATTAAAAATTGCGAGTGTGAATCAAATGTGTGTGTGATAAAAAACACCTCACTTGGTTTGCTTTTGTCAAAACCTTCATAGGAGGCCTGCTAGGGGATTTCATCACCCCTAGGGATGACCTCAATCAAAGTGTGAATCGAAAGACACACTTCTTTGGAAGTTAAAATCTTGTAACTCTTGGCTAAGCCCCAAAGAACTTTATACCTTTGGGAAGTGAAGGTGAAGGGTGGGTTACCCCTTTCTCCTGGCTGTGTGACATGATTTTTCTTTCAAATTATCCCTATTCAACCTCATGCATCCTAGCTTAAGACCTAACTGGCCATACCCACTTGACTAGTTCTAGTACTTGTTGATGTGTCTTCTTCAAGTGCATGCTTAATCATCACATTCATAATTTCAAATTCAAGCTTTCTTATGTGTCTTGTGTGTGTGATTCATGTGTGTACATGCGTAATCACCTGTTTGCAAATTTCCATCTCAAGCTATAAACACCAACACATAAACATATCATTCTAATCATCCTAATCATCATTTTTCTAATCACATTCCAATCAGCTTTATCTTAATCAATCCAAGTCATCCAATCTAATCATTCCACATCATCATCATCACCCTAATCCTAGGAAAGAACTTGCTAAAATGGTCTTAATCCTTGACAATTCTGGTCACAAGCCCAAAGTCATACTTCGAGGAGCCCCTTTGCCTAATCATGAAGATAATCCAAAACCATATATCCTCCAAGGTGAGTCAAACTTTTCTCCTAGTGATGATGAGAACTTTGTAGATCCTAGTGATGATGAGAACTTTATAGATCCTATTGATGATGAAAACTTTGTAGAAATCTTAGGTCACCTTAATGATACTTTTGACAAGGGAAATATCACCCTAAGTTTGGAATCATACACCATTCCATTTACTAGTCCTACACCAACACCATCATCCAACTTCTCAAGCTCTAATCCATCAACCAAAGAATCCTTTAACAATTTTCTCCAAAGCTTATTAGCATGGAATATACCATCCCTATGTCAAGAACCCATTAATGAGCTTACCAATGAACCTTTGAATGCCATGCCTATTTTTCCAACTCCATCATGTAGTCCACAACTTATTGATCTTATATTTCTAAGTCAAATTTCATCATGCGTTCATGTTGTTGATCATAAAGGGCATACCAAGCCTATTCTAGAGCCTTCCACTTCCATTGCCAATCAAATCCAAGAGCTATGTCAAGAGAATTATCCTAAGCATGAGGAAACATTAACCTCTTATTCTAATCAAGATCTAGGCCCTTCTAATGATCCCACTCATAACATAGTTGGTCCTATTCATGATGAAGCTTCCCTCTATGATCTAGATCCTACCTATGATCAAGAAGACTATGATGATCCCCTTAGCCAACTCTATGCATTCCATGGTCAAGAGCTTATCACTTCATCTATCCATGAGCAAGAAACCTCCATTTCTCCTATATACCCCCTACCTATTCCTATCCATGATCCCACATTATCCACTTGTCATGGTGAGACACATTCCTCCCAAGTAAATATAGAAGATCAAACCAATAGTGTGGATCTAAATGAACATAATCAAGATCCTGATGATCCTTCCACATCCACTATAAACCCCATTTCAAATCCACCAACATATCCTATTGTTCTATCCATCTTTATTCATGAATTTTCCTCCTTAGAACAAAAACAACCTTTATTCACTTCACCTTCTTCATCTAATAATGAATTCAAGTCTAGTGTCCAAAACAAACCTAGTCCCATTGTCCATTGCATGCTTCAAAACATGAACTACCAAGGTAAAGGTTTAGGCCTTCATGAACAAGGTATTTTGGACCCAATCCATGTCAAGGTCCCTCCACGCTCTTATGGCCTTGGTTATACACCCCAAGGACACCAATCTAAAGATGTTGGTACTTCCTCCACCCATCCTAAGTCCTCTTTCCACCATAAATCCTATCATACACCTAAAACATATATTGCCATCCCTCATCCATCATCCTACAAATGTCAAAAGCATGTGACAGTACACCTTCCACCATCAACTTTGCTACCATTGCTTCCAACTCCTAATATCCATCCATCTAATCTACCTCCACTACTCCCAACACCTAATATCCCCATTATCCAATCCTCTTATCCACCTATCCATAAATCCTCTAAAAATCCTAATCATGACCAATCAATGCACACATTGTCTAAACATGAAGCTTCCACTCATTCCACCATACCCATGGGATTCAAAAGAAAAAAAATTGATGCCTCTATCTATAAATCAAAAAATATGAAGGTTCCCCATGCCCTAGAACACAAAAGCAAAGAACCAAAGAAAAATCCATCCAAAAAGCAATATAAGCTCATACTTTCAAAAGAAAAATCTAAAAACAAAATGGTTTGGGTAACTAAGAAAAGGAAAACAAGTCAAATGAGGCATCTACATCTCAAAAATCCCAACCATCCACTTCCACCTCACATTCCCACTCTATTCAAGAATCTCATATTCCATCCCACAAGAAAAATAAAAGTCATAAAAATACTAAATCTATGTGGGTACCTAAAGCACTTCATCACCCATCTCCTAAGCAACCATCTTCATTGCTTCCTACACCCCCTCCACATCAAAAGCTTCAACGTTTATCACAATGTGTGCAACCATTGGTCATGGTTCCCTTCCATTTCACAATGGTTCCACATACCTCCATATCCTCACCCTTCACTCATTATCCTACATATCTCCCCCATCACATTCATATGGTCCATGCTTTTGGCTAAGCCTCCCATCCCTCTTCCCTAGATAATCCACATCATAATCCACCAATCCCTCCATAATCCACATCATAATCCATCATCTACCTACTCCATCTCCCTTTCATGTCATCCCTTACCAACATCTATGAGCATAATGACATTTGACATGGTCCATGTGATGACATCCATCTCTAGTGGGACTATCATCTTTCATGGAACTAGAAACTTGAGTCCCTCCTATCCATATTCCCCTTCTCTTATCCAAAAATTAAAAAAAGTCAAAAAAAAAAAAAGAGTAAAGAGAAATCCCTTCATCCAACGGTGAAAACCTGGTAAAAAGGCGCCCTGGATAAGTACCATGATGAAAACCTGGCAAACAGGCGTCATGTGTAGGTTTATCTTCTATGTCACTTACACTTGGGGGCACTTTGTCTCATCTGCACTATCTATCCTATCATGTCATTTCTTATCATATCATTTCCATCCTACCTACCATCTTTATCCATCATACCCATATACTTATCATATTGAGTCATTTCATCCTCTCTTCCTCTTTTTGATCTTGATAAAAATATGGGGCAAAATCTTGAAACATGCTTTGGATATCTTTTGATATACCTCATCCTTCCAAACAAGCCTATCATTATCCTAGTGTCATAAGCTTTGTCATGAAGAATCCTAAGTATTGTACCTAGAATGGGGCATGTTATTCCTATGCGACATACTCTTTGGAGATCACATCCTTGCCCTCTTATGATGCATACATCCATTTCATTCACTATGACCTATCACTTTTTATCCATCCATATATCATGAGCCTTTTATCCCTTATCCTATCACCCACCCTTTCATCCATCAATCACATCTATATCCTTGCATGTAGACTTGGTTTTCCCTTGTCATTGGTATCTAGCACAAAGGCTACCCAAATTGTCATCCATTGACATCTCAAAACATTTCAAAAATCCAAAAAAATCACATAGGCCAAAAATCCAAAAAAAATCAAATATTCCAAAAATCCAAAAAAATCAAAACATTTCAAAAATCTAAAAAATCAAAATATTTCAAAAATCCAAGCAATAAAATCAAACCAAATCACTTCAACGCATCAATTCAACTTCTTCAAATCAATTTTTTCATCAAATTATCTAATCACATCACTTCTTCTAATCAAATCCATTCTTCTAATCAATCACATCACTTCTTCTAATCAAACCCATTCTTCTAATCAATCTAATCATTATCATCAAATCAAATCATTTCTCCATCAATCCAATCAATCAAAATCATTCCAAGTAAATCCATCCTCAATTTAATTCATCAATCATCATCCAAATCTTCAAATCTAGCATCTTCAATCCTTCCAAGAAATAATCCAAATGCAACTCAATCCTTAATCCATACCAACCAAGCTAATCAATCAAGTCAAATTATCCAATCAAATTTCGGTCTTGATCCTAATCTTGTTGTAAACCCAATCAATCAGTTAATCATCCTTGTGTTGATCTAGGGATATATCATTCCCCACAATGACAACACTATCATCATCATAAATCAATCAATCAATCATCCTTGTGTTGATCTAGGGATATATCGTTCCCCACAATGACAACACTATCATCATCATCAATCAATTAATCATCGGTTTACAACTTGACAGGGGCAATACCTTGTTTGTTTTTGTATCATTTGTACATGCTTGCTTGCTTGTGTGTGTTATCATTTTTATCTTGCATTTGCATCAAATCCAAATCACTCCCAGCTAATATTCATATCTTGTATCTAGACAAGGTTGTATTACGCTGGGGCATGAGACACATCATCACCTTGGTCCTTATACCTTGGTGCATAATGTCTAGTGCTATATCAAACATATGATTGGTCACTTTATTGCAGCATAGCGTGTCATTTTTCTTTTTCATCTACTTCTTATCTTGTATCATTCATCTTATCCATCCCTTATCATCTCATTCATTTCGAGAGAATATCCGTGTTTATTCACCCCACCTATCCTCTCGAGGGGGCATCATCATCATTATCATATCCTATATCATCATCCCATTTTTTCATATCTTTTGCATCATCATATTATTCTATCATCCCTTTTCTTCATTCATCTTATTCCTCATTTCCTTTAGTGGCTGGGGCATCACCTTCTTTTCCTCTATCCATACATTAACTTCTTTGAAATAATGTTACTCGACATAAATCTAACCATCTCAAACATTATCTCAAAGAGGGGCAAAATGTAGACACTCAAAATTATCCATATCATAACATTACCTAGTCGATACATGACCTTGAAAGACATTTGTAATATTTTACCCTAGGTCATTACATTATCCCACTTATCCCATTTATTCCACTTAATCACCTTCCCAATTAATTAAATAAATCTCATTTATTTAATTAATTCCCTCTTCACATGTCTCAAAATAATTCAAATTAAATATTTGAATTAATCCCTCACGTATTGTCACATTGCAACATGTGTCACATGACTACAACTCTTCACATGCATAAATAATTTAAATAATTTTATTATTAAAATTATCAGATTCCCACTCACATCCTATTTTTACCCCCATTCATTGTGCGTCATAAGCATCTTTTCTTCCAAAATAAATAATAGAATCTCACTATTCCCTCATATCCTAATTTTAGCCTCATGTCATAGCCCACTTAATGTGTGTCATAGGCACTAAAATAAACTTTTAATCCTAGCCATACATATCACAAATTTGAATTTTAATCTTGGCCATCGAATCAAATCAGTATTTTTCTATAAATCAAGCCTTTCATAGGTCATTTGGGGGAATCCTCTTCTAGCATCCTCACTCTGCCAAAATTTCTCTCAATCCTCTCATCTATCTATCCATTTTATCATTATGCTGCGAAAATGAGAAATCAACATATCAAATCATTCAATCCTTCGAAATATTGCATTCTCATGCAGGTGGAGAAGAGCAATGGAGATAAATCAACTCTAGCTTGAAGATCAGTTTGCTTTGCTTTCTTGTTTTGATTTTCATGCTAGTGTGTGCTCTATTGTGCTTGTTAGGGTTTTCATATCTTGTTGTTTTAGTTTTATATCTGATTTTCCTTAACTACAAATATTATAAGTGTCTTAAACATCTTCTGCAAGACCTCATTGATTCCAGTTGGCTTGCCATTGGAGGTGTTAATGATCAAGTTGTAGTGTCAAAAAATATCGCCAGTGATATTTTCACACTTGTTTGGGCCCTCCTTATAAAATTGAGCTTAATGTTGCCTTGACTTAGTGTTGTAATGTGTTCAACACACTCACATTAGGTCTTGGTCCCTTGTAAACTAAATATACCTAATCATACCTTATTTAGGGGGTTTTGAAGTGTTGTAACACACTTTCACACTTTTCTAAGGTTGTCATTAATAATTGGGCTTCTTTATGCTTTATTTGGACTTATTTTGCATTCACAAGCCTCATTTAATGCATCTTTTCAAGGATAATCCTCACTCAAATCAACATCCAATCACAATTCAGGCATTTTTAGGTTGTGTGGCCCAGATTTGTTGGTCTAGGACTCATACACCACATTGGGCATATGATTCCCACCTAGGTTTTCGGGTCCTGATCTGGATTTTACACTTTTCTAAGAATTTTTGAAAATGGTCCCATAATTTATGCCTAATGGGACTCATACACCACCTTGGTTGTATGAGTCCCATGTGGCCAAAAATCAAAATTCATTAAAATTCTTAGCAATATTTTATCCTCCTAGATCTTATGTCAGCTTGTAGTGTTGTAATTTCAAGAATATTTTCATAAACAAGTATAAATACAAGGTTCCTTCACTCATTTTCACCCCAAGAATTCAAGTGTTCATTCATATAGAAAGTTTGAGTTCACAAGAGAATTCAAGTGTTTACAAGAGAATTCAAGAGTAGATTATCAAGTGATTTAGAGCACTATTCAACCATCAAGCATCATGTCAAAGTCATCATGCATCATGTTTGGTTTTGAGCTAACAATTGTGATGTAAGGTTTCATGATTCAAGCTAGCATTTAATTCAAGATCTATCCTATTCAAGCAAGAGTCAAGATCTACATCCATTGGAGCCACTTCAAACATGTTTGCAACACTTTATTTCTAGGGTTTGGTGAGTTGCAACATCATATTTTTTCCATTCATCATTCATCATTTTCCATTGTTATTTCATTTTATTTCAAGGTTTGATTACCAAAATGGGGTTTGACCAAGGCAAACCCCTTTCTACTAACAAAACAACATTTTCCACTCTCTTTAGTGTGTGATTTGTAGGTTTAGGTTGAAGACACATTGAAGAGAAAGTTTAGAGAATTTTGTCAAAGTGTTCAAAGTTGTCGAAGTTGTCACCTTGCATTGGAAATCATTAGAAGACTTCTACAGATTACAAATTAGGGTTTCAAATCTAGAAATCTATTGGAAAGGACAAACAAAACATTGAAGACCAAATTCAAACTTTGAAGTTCCAAAAAAATCTAACTGGACTGATACATTAGTTCTGGTGTATGAGTCTAAGTATAGGTCATTTTCTATGTTTTTGTAGTTTTAGACACCCTTTTGCTAGATTTTAATTTCTTCCTAGAAACCCTAATCTGGGACTAAATTGCCCAGAATGGCATATGAGTCCTAGTAGGCTTTAAAATTAGTGTTTTTAGCATTTTAGGCCTTCATCCAGTCTTCTTCAGGTTTCCAGGTGCACACCTTTTATCTCTCAACTTTTTATTCTATTTTACTTGCTTTTTTAGGTCATTTAGTGAAAGATTGCATTACATTAGGTTTTGGAATTACATCTTGCATTTCATTCATCTTTTCAAGCCCTATCTTAGTGGTGAACCCCTCTTTAGTTTACAATCAAACCTTAGGACAACCCTATTACAGGATCTCTTTCTCCTTTGCATACTTGACGTTGAGATCTCTAGGGATTGTCCTTGAATGAGAGTGTTTGAAGTTTGTTATTCTATCTCCCAAGCATAGAATCATACAAAATTCAACCTTTCATTTTGGTGAACCTTCATTTAGAATATCACAATTCTGATTTGGAGCACATTATCATCCTATATTTTTCTTGCATTAGGGTTTCCATTAGTTAATTGGCATTCTAGGGTTTCTAATTTTGCATTAGTGAAAGTGCACATAGCTTGCATTTTTGCATCTAAAATCATTGAAAATCATACAAAATTTGCATTTTCACTTAGGTTAAAGATCATACAAACAAAAAAACATGAAAATTACTTTAAATTTTTTGAAATTTTTGAAGAAAAACCCTCATTGGGACTCATATACCCCTTTGGGTGATTTAGTTCCAATGCAAATTTTAAACAACATTTTTTAGAATTTAAAACTCTGTTTCTATGCTCCTATTTTCTATTGATAAATTTTTGTTTCAATTTATAGATTTTTTGTTATATTCATTTCATTGTACTGAGCTTAAATTGCATTTGCATTGATCTTGCATTTAGTATCCCTTGCATGAGTATTTGGTGTCCTATTTCTAATAATATAGTGAGACAAAGTTTGAGACTCATGTCATTCTGCAATAGCACAATCGTCTTGGATTTTGGGTTGTCTAGCTCTTTCACTCCTAGTATTGACACTAGTACACTAGGTATGGACCATACCCTTAACAACTCTTTGCCTTCAAGTAGTATGATGCATGTTGAAACAATGGTTGTTAGTGTTATGCAAGAAAAAATAATTCAAATCCATGAAGACCTAGAAAACATACAATATCAAGTGCAAAATGACAACATTTCAACTACTTCCATCCCTATCATAAATAACATTTATCACATGCTTGAAAGTGAAGACAGACTTGACCTTGTACGTAACATAGTTTAGATCTTTGGAATACGCCTTACCTCAACCACTAGTAGTCCTTTACGTACGAAGAATGTCACAAGCCAAGGAAGAATTCAAATTCCTCCTCCCACAAAAATTTCCTCTATTCCTACCTATACTAACCCTCAAGTCACCACAACAATGTAACCCACTAGTAATGTGATTCCTTCCTTTGATATTTTTGCTAGCATCCCTACTTTATGGCATCACATGTCATATCTCCTACCACTTTACCACCTATAATTATTCCATTAACTTGTCCTTCAAACACATACTCACCTTCACCTTTCTCACCTCCATCTCATAATACAAGCAATGATCCTCTAATAAGCCAACTTTTGCAAACCGTTTCATCTCTACAAAAACAAGTTTCCACTATCAACCAAAATCAAAATGGTCCACCTACATATTATGTCAAAATTAGTCCATTGTCCTTGAGGTATTGCCAACACCGATGCCACAACGTGTAGAGGTGCCTAGATTCAAGAAGTATGGGGGGAAGGGATATCCTTCTAACCATGTTGCCACCTATATTGCCTCATGTAGTGACTTTGTCCTTGATGACAAACTCTTGGCTAAAATTTTCCCTAGATCCTTGAAGGATACCGCCCTAGAATGGTTTTCTTCATTACCAAACAACTCAATTCGTTCATTTAATGAACTTGTTGAGGCATTTATAAACCATTTCCAACTGCATATGACTCTTAAGATGACCTTGGCCGATTTGATGAGATGTACGAAAAAAGAAGAAGAAAAGATTACTGACTTTATTTCACGTTGTCATTCGCTTTATTTTGAAATCAATGTCTAGGTTCCCGACCCTCACCTTCAAAAGATGTTCATTGAAAATATGCAAAGTAAGATATAAGAAAAGCTTACCATGATGGAATTTCCTGCCTTCATACACTTATGTACTGCCCTCCATGATCATCAAATCTCAATTAGTAGTCGTGATGCAAAGTCCACTTCTAGCCGAACGGAGAACTCCAAGTCCATAAAACAAAATAATTACCAAACTTTTAGAAAGAAGAATAAAGGATTCCTTCAACTTAATCCATCCAATAAACAACTCAACAAGTCAATACCCAAGTAGCAGTCATAAAAGCAACGATACCCTTTAACGATGGGGACCTGACAAGACAATTCACTCCCCTACCTGATACCCTTCATAAC